>VWPW01003897.1:0-77637 GCA_013389825.1 Crypturellus undulatus | reverse complement strand
TTTTTTTTTTTTTTTTTTTTTTTTTTTTGTAAGCTCTGGTTCGCTTCATCTGCAAGCTGTGTAGCTGGCCCTGGTCTACTTGAAGCAGGTGTTTCCTGTGTTACCTGAAATGTTTTCTGTCTCTTTAGCACTAGCTTTTCATGTGGAAAGAGGCTGTGTGTGAGGTTCTGCGTGAACAGCTAGCAGAAGTTATGTCTTAATCAGGTGCTTGGTTGTTTTTTCCTCCAATTGCTTTTTGTAGGCAGGTAAGGTTGTTCCTGTTTTCTTCATTGATGTGTGGTTTTGGCTGAGGGGCAGATGCTTTTTTTTTTTTTCTCTCCCTCCTCTTTCCTCTCTCTTCCCCCTTTCCCTTCCCTCTGTGGGAAAGGGCCCCTGCTGCCCCTCTGTGCCCTGGGGTGCCCTGCCCCTTGTCCTGGGGCCACTCCTGTCACTGCCCTTGTGGCCAGGGGCTCTTAGAGGTGGTGTGGGGGTCCCCGGAAGCTTTTCAGCAGCAGTCTAAAAACATGGTTTGTGATCAGTTATGAGTTAAGCACAAAGAGTGGATATTTTTGTATGATTTTCAGCTATGGCTCCTTCTTTTTCCTTCCTCCCTCCCAACTGGCTACACCTGTCTTAAGGAATTGTGAGACTCCTAGTCTGAACCTTAGCTTAAGTGAACTGTTTTATTATTTTTTTAAATGGCATTTCAGGCACATTGGCGCCCAAAAAGCAGCGGTTGCACCAGGCTACCGCATGCCAAGAGCTCTTGTTGTCCTGGTCTTCATGCTTGACATGCAGAAGAGCTGTTAGCATGAGGTTAGTGCAAGCAGCAGCTCTGTGTTGGCAGAGAGCAGCTGCCTGGTTTTAGGGACAGGCGGTGGGACTTTTCCAGCCAAAAGAGTGGAAAATAACTGCTGAGGCTGAAGCAGTTTGTGTATCTGTTGTGTGTGCCCTGTTCTATGGCTGGCTTAGCCCATAGCATTGGGTGTAGCTTGCTCACAGCTCAGGGGAAAATATGCCATACCTGCTGTTCAAATACGCTTCAGGGAAGTAGAGAAAGGGGTGTGAGAAGATCCAATGGCAGTGTTTGTCTAACATTGATTTCCAATTGTGAAGAAAGGTGGATTTTTGTTAACACTGGGCTGATGAACCCCTGGAGTAGTTGCCTAAGGGATATGGTTGCATCTCTGTTAGTTAAATCCAATAAATCAAGTTGAGATTGCTTTTCTGAAAGAGGAGTTCCAGCTCCATAAGAAGCTCCTGAGCTCAGTGAAGGCCCAGTGGATGAATTTTTACTTCAACAGGTAAGCATGGGGTCAGATAAGATCATCCTGATAGTTGTCTTGCTTTCAGAGTTGAAAACCTTGAGCATGTACTTTATAAAAGCGGACTCAAAAGAATGAAAAAGGTCTGAAAGCTAAATATTGCCTTCCAAACCCAATTATGAAGACTGCAGATTAGTGATCTGTGCCCTTGCTGGGACAAAAGCTGGAAGCTACACGTGTTAGGAGTGAGGTCTCCCAGATTGGGGTTTACCCAGCATGTCCACAAGATGATGGGCAGGAAGGTGGCTCCAGGGAACAGGAGAAGCACAAGATTCCAGGAAAGCCGTGAGGCTGGCTTGGAGTGTACACAGGGATGAGATGGGGTATTGGCAGCTCACACTGGAATGTGTGTCTCTAAGGTCCTGCTTCCTCTCCATGGTCATTGTGTATCAGGTAGGCATGAAATAGGTGATTTCACTGCTGGAGAGTTTCCTCAGTGCTGTGTAAGATGGAGCGAAGAGGCTTTGCTTCCCAGCACAGAAAGGAGGGAGCTGGCAGCTCCATTAATGAGCACCTGCAGCCAAGCTTGTCTTGTATCCGATGTGCTGCATGCATCCAGGTTATGAATAATTTCTTCTCTAAGAAATGAACCCGGATTAAAAATAGCCACTGTGTTTAGTTGTTGCTGCCTCCTTCCTGCTTGCTGAGCCCAGAGATCTGTTGAAGTACTGGCAGTTGTGGGCATGTTTGGGAGCTGGGTTTGCCTGGTCTCTAGCTGGCCCTGGGAGTGCCAGGGGTGATGGTAGAGCAGCCAGTAGAGCCTGGGCTTCTCACCCTGGTTTGGAAGGGGAGGTATCTTCAGAGTGATGCAGAAGTGATGATTTTTACATTACCCACTCAAGCCTTGACCCTCTGCTGAGGCTTGTTAGCAAGGGACCAATTAACACCATGTGGTTGGTTATGTGATGTGTCTGTGTGTCCCGCTGGAGACTGCATTCAGACAGGATGTCTTAGAGCTGCTGTGGAGAGGACCTGAGCTTCATGCTCTGCCCTAGACATGCAGTGCTCCCTTGCATGTGATGCCAGGTCCCTGTTGCTCTCTAGACTGAGCTTGTAAGAAAAAACACATTTGGAGGGTATGAAATAATCCTGTTGCTTATCTGTCCTAGTTCTGTTGGTGGGATCAGATTTGCAAGGGGTGGGTGAGGCCAGGGAGGGTTGCAGGCTTATGGCCTTTCCTTCTCCAGCTGATGCTGATATTTCTCATTAATTCTCAGCTCAGTTGTGGGAGGAGTTGGTCACTGCATGAGCCGCACCAGCACAGATAGCTGCTAACACATGAGGACTGCCTCAGCCCTGCTGACCCAAGGGGCTAAATAATAGCCTGGAGTGGCACTGTAAATAATTATTTCATTGCAAACTGCAAGAACATATCATTAGTATTAAACACAAAAGCATGGTTAAGGCCATGCAGCTTAGGTTGTGTAGAGGATAAAAGCAAATGGTTATTTATTTACTCAGCTGTTAATAAAGTGTTTTTTTTTCCTGACCCATCTTGGTGTGGGTGGGGTTTGGCAGATCTTGCCTGGAAAAAGAGATGGAGGTTTCTGGTCTCTGCTTGTAGAGCAAAGAAGGGAGTGAGGACATGTGTATATAAAGCATCTTCTGGCACCCAACCATCAAAAGCTTTTTGTGAGTCTACTTGGCAGGCATATGTCCACATGGACAAGATCAGTCCTTCAAGGAAGGTGATAAGAAGGGGAGGGAATTGATTTACCCTGGATCCAGAAGGGTTTGACCCAGGTGCCAGGTACTGAGACTTCTTATTTGGAGTCTGAAAGGAGCTGATAAGCTGTGATCCTCCATATCACCAAGGCAGTAACTGTGTCACCAAGTTGACACCACCTTCTTCCCCCAGTGCTTTGAAGCAATGCTGTGGTTGGCATTTTTTCCTCTGAACCTTTTGAGTCTGAAGCTTTGGCCCTTTTCTCCCCTGGGTGATGCTGAATTGTTCCCAGCTCAGCAGATGCAGGATACTTTTATTGTAGTGTTCTTCTGGAGCAGCCTTTTTGTGGATACCTTCAAGTCTTGTCACTCCTTCCTTCCCTTAGATGCTGGAGCAATGTGAGCCTGCAGGTCTTGGTCAGCCCTTCTCCCTTGTTTTGTGGCTATGCCTTGTCTGCTCCTAACAACCTCGGGGAATCACTGTAAAAAATGATCCAATCTGTAGAAATCACAAGGTTCTGTGTCCTCCACTTAATTATTGTTTTATTTTAATAAGCAATTATGTTTTGAAGGCACCTCAGGGCTCCAGGCGTTAACCACTTATCACCTGCTGAGTGATTTAAAATTAGTGAAGCACATCCCATTTGCAGGTTGGAATAAGGCCTGAATTGTCTCAGCAGACAAATGAGTTGGGAAATGCACCATGTTTGTAACTCGCTGCTTGTGGATTCATCTCTGGTCCTCAGAGGGGCCAGCGGTGTGCGGAGGGACTGTTGAGATGTGTTTCCTTGTTCTGATGAGAAGCAAGGGACTCATTAAAGGCTGCGAAAAGGAGAAGACTTTGTGGCTGTTCTTTACTGCTTGCTTTGCCAAGGATTTTTCACAAGTCTCTCAAATACAGACCACAAAACCCCAGGGAAGCCAAGCAGAGAGTCTCAACTCTAGAACTGATACAGTCCCCAGGGCTGAGGGCATTATTTTTTGTTTCTTTACAGGCCTTGTGCTCTGTCAAGAGCTGATTTCTTGAGTCTTCTCCAAGTGCATGACATTTTTCTGGGTATAGCAACATCCAGGAAACAAACCCTGAACACTTTCATAGCTTGTGGAGCACCTTGAGCACTGGTATCCTTGACGAATGAATATCAAGATTCCTCAAATACTGGTTGTCCTTCTCTGTTTTGTAATGGTTTAGGGTTTTTTTTTGTTTTCCAACCTCTCCTTGGCTTCCAGGTGGGCACAGCTGGAAGCCCATTTGGAAATAAAATCCCATTATACCTTCCCTATTTTATGTCATGCAGTAAAATAGATGGCACAGCAGCCAGGCGTGCACTGAACTCCTCTGTACGAAGGCTCAGCAGCCCTGCCTGTATGTGCTGTAAAGCATTATTGACATTATCTAGTGTTCACTAGCACGTGTGCCATATATGCCAAGGTTTATGTCCTCCATATATTGAGTCATTTTATGCTTTCTGTATGGGGCCTGTCCTCAAGGTGACACGCAGGCTCTGAGACATTGGGATAATAATGAGGGTTAATGAGCATAATAGGGAACAAGAGAGCTGCACCTTTTGGGGACCCCCTGAACAGGAACCATAGGAAACTTCCTAGCTCATTTCCTCGTCTGGATTTTGGCGATACACAACTAGGAAGGGGTGGGAATGAGATGAGGTGAAAAGGAAGGTGATGGAAAGGGAGAATCTTATGTCCTTACTGCAGAGAGCTGTTCCCTCCCACTGGCTGCCTAATGTGTCCCTTTAGAGCAGTAAACTTGAAATTTTTCTATGTTGAAGATGCTTATCTAAAACTGGAGTTGTCCTGAATTAAGTAAGGATGGAAGTACCTGCTGAAATGTGCTGTTGCCCACAAATGTCTTCTCACGTGTAATGTGGGAATGTTTTGTATTTAATCCAGAGCTGCAAGCCCTTAGCCTGTGTGGGTAAGGCCTGCTGGCCACTTTCTTCCCTAAACTGCCAATTTTTCCAGACAGAAATGAGGAGGGGAGCTTGGTTTTTGGAGAAGTACAGCCTCTACTAATCAACAGCCAGCCTTAATTGCATTTCAAAGCAACTATTGGCATATTCTCATGTGTCCAGCATCAGAATAGATCAAGCCTATGCTGCTTGATTTTGCCTATTCTGCCATTTTGCTTTATTTCCTTGTGATTTTACTTCTCCTGTCTAGTTAGTGTACTCATCCTATTTCCTTCAGACCCTGCCTCTGTTTTGATTCAGTGACAAATGGTTCTAGCAAGTATCCTGATAGACTGAGCAGGATGCCCAGGAGAGTCTGTCCGTGTCTGGGAACATGGAGTTTGTAAGGGCTGGGGCAGGTCTCCCTTGTGTCCTTTCAGCCTCTGGCTTCCTTAAACCACCTGGGCTGGGATGCCTTGACTGCTGGCCACAACCCTCTTGATGTTTTCAGCTTGAATTTGGTGCACAGCTCAGCAAAGCTTGCCTGTAGCATCCCAACCAGGCTTGAAACCATGCTGATACTGCAGTAAATTTGGCAGAACTCAGTGGTAGGATTTGACCTCAGAGAGAAGGGAGGAAAAAAGAGCAGTTTTAACATCTGAAATTCCTCTGAATGATCAAGTATATTAGAGCAAATAAGAAAGCTACATTTGAAAGGATCACATTCTATTTTCTCTCATGTTTGTGCGACTTGAATGTAATTTGGAAGGATTCAGATAATGAAGCAATTCAGAAACCCTCAGAAACTGGGTTGTTTTTGCTGAGAAGTCAATGTTGTGCCTCCACAGCCATAGGAATGCATAGGAAAACCTGGGAATGACAATGAAGCTGGTCTTGGGCTCTGAGCTGATGAACAGATTTGCTGTGGGAGGTGACTTGAGGCAGAACAGGGGTAGGAAAATACTGTAAAAATGAGAAATGCCCAGCATTTTTTTGGTGAAGGCATTCAGCTTTTCCAGTATTAGTACTTAGCATACAGGCTACCAATATTTAAGGATACGTCCTGACTTGGTAGGGAGTCTTTGTATTCACTCTAGTCTAGCAGTTGCATTTCCACACAACTAGAAAGCAAGATTTCTTGGAATCAAGACATCAAGAATCCCTTGCTGCCTGCCACTCAGAGTAGGGGTGAAATATTTGCAATTTAATTGGCAAATGCTTTTAGGGCTGAATTAATGAGCCGCAATCAACATCTATGCCTGGAGCATTTACATAGATGCCAGCCTATGCTTGAAGAACTTAATCTTGGGCACATAAGCTGGATAAAGACATAGGGCTTGGCCTGTCTAGTGATTGTGGAGTTTGTCTGAGTTGCATCAAAAGCCACAGGAGAGTGTGGCCCTTTGAGGTGCTTGTGTAATGCTGGTATTAGGGCTGGAGGTAAATCCATCCTCCTTGTACTTTTTTTTTTTTTTTTTTTTTTTTACAGATGTGATATCAATTTCTAGAATTGTTCCTCCTGTGCTGCTTTTGTTGGAGCATGGTGATGTTTTTCATGAAGAGCCCCATTGTATGCTCTTGGGAGAGTGTTCAAACAAGATTTTGGTATCTCAGGTCTTCAGTACCCCTTACTCCTGTGTGAGACTTGGGAGTCTGGGAGATGGAAGACCACTTGGTAGTAAATCCAAGCCAGGGCGAATGGCTGGTGGGACAGGAGGGACACCTTGATAGAAGAGCCATTTGGAAGAATATTAATTAGCAGGCAGCTAGTTCTGGACAATTGAATCTCAACTCCAGATGTTCCCATTCTAAGCACTTTAGCAAAATGCTTAATTGATTACTATCTTGTGAGCTCTGTGTGTGTGATAAAAACAAGACTGCTGAGCTAGAGGGATTGTCCTTTGGATAGTAACTCTGTATAATGTGTGTTTCTTCTCCTTTCAAAACTTTAAACTTTTATTGCAGGGGGAAACCAGGTCAGGTTTCAAAAACATTTTTAATTTACAATCCTTATTGTAGTGTCATGGTGCTGATTAAAGTTGCTGAAAGGCACAACTATCTATGTATATTTAAAAAAAAAAAGCACACATCTGTTTGGCTTAAAAATCTTTTGAGCTTGTTTAGGGATGGCCTGCAAATTTAAGACTTTTATGTCTATGTAATAGGTGTAAGGATAAGGAACAGATTAAAGATGAAATATGTTGTTGGGTTAAAATAAAATCAACCAGAGCTTTTACCCAATCAAACCAAAAATGAGTTTTTTCCCCATTTTTTTTCTCCAGTATTTGAGCTCTAACCACAATCAGAAATGTTACACAAGAATATGAGGTTCTAGTCAAATCTTTGAGGGGTTGGAGAGGTTGTAAAGGAAGATGTGTAACAGGTAAAGTCTATTTTTACAATGAGACTGTAAGATCTCAGAGGTTTGAGTTGGATTGTGGCAGTTGAATGGGAAGGTGTTACAGATCTGGTGCTTTTTTTGGTGTCTGGTGGTTTCACCACCACAAATCATGACACAAATCATAAGACCTGTTGATTTAAGTTCAATGAAAGCTGGTATGACCCTAATGGAGATGGTGCTCACAAAAAGGTTCTTTTTATGGTGATGAGAGGACTGGTTGTAAGTTGCTCTAATGCAATTTTGTCAGTGGGGCAAACACTGATTTCTTTGGAAATATTCTGAACATTTTGATCTCACCCCCCTTCCATAGTGGAAAAGCTAAACTAACTGTGGTGGAGGTAGAAGATTATTTCCTTCTTTCCAGAAATAAGAAAGCTTTTGCCAAGATTATGGAAGGCACTTAATGGACAGGACTCCTAATGAGAATAGCCATATACATAGGAAACATCAGTGTCTTTTGTTAAGTTAGAAGTTTTATATTTTGTTCTTGATTCCCAGAGTTCCAGGGCAAGCATTTCTACAAGGGTAAAAGTTGCTATGAAGATCTCAGTGCTGCCCTTGACCATTTGAAAAGGAACTGTTTACTAGGGAAAAAGGGATCTGAACTTGCTCAGCTTAAATGCTCACATACTTATTTCTTGGTGGTTGCTTATACTGGATGATTTTATTTCCAGACAGGATTGTTCATCTGTGAGCTGCCAACTGACTACACAAGTCTCTGCTCATGACCTTCATGCTGCTGTGTCTGTAGCTTAAAAGGCTCATGCCCCACTTAACTTGCAGCCGTTGTCCAGATACACTAGTCTTTGCCATCACCCATGTGTGTGGAAGCAGTCAAATGAAAGGTAGTTTGGGTAGAGACCTAATAGTTCAGACATGCATAAATTTAAGGATAGTGCCTCTAAAAATATATATATATTTAGCTCTTAGGGTTGTTTTCTAGGGATTAGTGGCAAGCTGTGCTGCCAAGGTGTGTGGGCTGATTTTGGAGAAGCATCAAGCCAGCACGCACGGGGGCTGATGTCTTGCAGACTCCCCAGTGCACACTGGCACAGGAGACTTCCTCTTAGACTCGGGCTGCAAAAACTGTAGCTGCTTCTCTTTGCAGACAGTCCTAATCCAGCCAGCTAGATGGGAACAGCAACTGTGGAGAAATCAAGATGTTTTGGCTTCCCTCTATGACAAACAGCGTGCTTCTGTCCCAGAGCATGGTTGTGAAGCAGGCAGGCCTGGGCATCCTGGCAGCAGGACTTTCAGGATAGGCTATTTCTGTGCAGAATGTAAGAAATGAAGGCAGGATTAAAAAAAAAAAAAATCTTCAAAGGACCTCACCTGTATGATTGTATTTCAAGTTCCTTTAATTCTCAGCAGGAATGGTAACCTAGGCCATGAACTGGCTGGCAAGAACTGTGGTCTCTTGTGGCTCCCGTGAGACTGTGATCCAAATACCTAGAATGTCAGAGTCGAATTTGGGCATCAGATCTGAGCCTCTGGCAGGATGATTTCAAATCCTGGGCTGAAGCTCCTCTGGTCTGTTAGTTTCTCATCTCAAAATGACAGATTGTTCTTACAGCTAATGAACTGCTGCTCTGAGAGAAGAGATCAGTGGGAGCAGTTGGGCACTGATGAGCAAAGGCTGAGAGCCTGCTCCGTGATGTTTAGGGCTTTGCAGTAATAATTAGATCTTAAAATGTGTCAGTTCTGCATGAGACAAATCATCGGTGTAGGCCAGGAGCGTGTTTCCATGGGAGTGAGAGTGTGCACGTCTGATTCGCACAAGAGCTAATGCAGTTGTGACCCTGCATAGCTGCCTGCCAGTTTGTTGGCTATGGGAGCGGGATGGAAAGGAGGGGGGAAGGAGGAACTCCATCTCCTCATTTCCACTGTCTTCACTGCTTGTGACTTGCATAAAGCCTTCCCCCATGGAGCTGAAGTCAGGTTCCTGCTGTGAAGGCAGTGAGGAGCACCACTGGGGCTCAGGGGTGTGCAGACAACAGCTTTCCCTTCCTGTCAGAGGAGCTGTTGGCGGTAAATTACCATTTTGACTGTTCTGAAAGAACAAATCATCTTCCCCAACCACTGCTTGTTATGTCCGTGTTACTTCTGTTTCTGCCACTTCTCTTGTGTCTAAGATTTTCATGATCTGAAGAAGGATGAGGTTGTTCCTCTGGGGGAGGAAGAGGTGCTGAGGTGACCTCAGATGGCTGCAGAATCAGGGGAAGGAGGACTGGGCTGTGAAGTGGATTTGCTGCAGTGATGTGTGCCAAAATCATGCTTTTCTCCTCGCTTGTGCACCCACGGTATCCAGAGGTATCATTGCAAGCACCTCAGCTGGCTGCATCTGTCTTCTGCAGAGCAGCAGTAATGCAGGGTAGCAGGGGAAGATTCTCCTGCCTTTGGTGTCTTCCCCATGCCAAGAATAGATAAATTGCCTATCTTCAAGGAGATAAAGAGGAGGATTTGCTGACACTTTGGGGTTTTTCCAGGATCTATAGCACAGAAATGCAGCTTGCATTCCAAACAACTGTAGCTTTACTTTTTAGACACCTTTATTTTTTTGCCTATGTCTTTCACAAAATTTCTTTCAAAGAGTCTCCACAATCCTTTCAGTTCTTGCTCCTTTCCTTTATTTTGGCTTGCTTGGAGCTGACACAGAGTACATTTGCCATCCCTCTAGATTTAGAACCTGGCCTGGTGTTTGAGAGCTCATGCATCCCATTTAAGAAACCTTCTTATTTAGAGCTTGGTGTGGCAATTTGTTAAAAATCTAGACGTGAATTCCGCACTCTTCTGTGTGCTGCTGTCTGAGTGTGTAGGATCATGCAGGGTGTCTCACTGGGGCTGTGAGCTCAACACTTGCTGATCCTCACCCAGCCTCTTTTGACATGTTTGCCATGACTGCTCTTTATGTCCCTTTTTTAGCCCTAGTTTTAGCCTTTTAAAGGAAAGAGCAGTGCAGTTTCTCTTGCTTGGCTCATGCTCCAAAGTGACCTCACTGAGAATTAGGTCAAGGCTAACACAAAGTAGGTGAAACCTTGCAGAGCAGAGAATACCCAGGGGGGCCCCGGCTTGCAAACTGTTTTGTCACTGAGTTAAATTAAATCCACAGCACGGCTTGTTTCTGGTAGCAGGCAGGCAAGACAGGCCTTGGAGGATGAGGAAGTGAGATGAGGAGTCTGAAGAGCTACTCATGTATGTGTTAGGTCTGTCTTCACTATTAGTTTTTTTTTTTTTTTTAAGTTAAATAAAATCAAAAGAGCTGTTGGAACTTGAGGTTACTGAATTTCACGTGTATTCAAATACCAGCATTGTATCTGTGGCATGTGAGCTCATGAGGCCTCACACCAGGAGCAGGCCTGGTGCTACTCAGTGCTGGGGAGAACAGAAAATTGGCATCACACACTTTTGTGTCTTAGTAATAACTAATCTGGCTACCACCATGCTGGTGCCAGAGCTACCACTTCCACTTTGATGTTGAGTCCATTACATACAGAGAAAACCAAGCAAGCTGGAGAGGAAAGAAGGGTTTCTTTCAGACTTTTGGCTGAATTGCAACTAAGATAATCTTGTTCTATCTTGTAAAATGCCTTCCCCCCAACACCTTTGATCTGTGAAGGGTACTGCCTTCTCCTTTGCTGGCTCCGAAACTGCTTTGGGGCCCTTGCTGGACCCTCCTGACCGCCAGCTTCCAATATTGAAGGTTGCTGCATTTCAAGGATGAAACCAAATAATTCCTCTGTGATTTCATTGTGAAATGTCTCTGGCTGAAAGCCTGGGAAACAATTTTCTTATGACCCAGTGTTTGATGATAGTGGACTAAGTTTTATGCTGCTGCAGCCTCTCCTGCTTGCTTAGCTATAACCCACATGGCTCAACTAAGGTGATGGGGTAAAAGAAAAGCTGATCTGCTGCTGGCAAAGGCCAGAGCCCTGCATGGGGGCCCCTCAGGAGGGAGGAGGATCTGTAGAGATTGAGCCTGATTTAATTCTTCTTATATAGTGTCTTGGCAGCTGTCTAGATCTGACAGGTTGATAATAAGACTTTCCCTCAATGCAAAAGGGAAAGTAATTTACATTGGCTTCACACTTCCAGTAAGCGGGAAGGATCCTGCCCCACATTTGCGTGAATGGGGAGCAGACGTGTGAATGAGAGCGGGCGGGAGAAGGGGTCGGCTCTGCTCGCTCCCTGCCTGAGCGAGCACGGGAAATGCCATTTGGAAAGCCCGACGGACCAGAGCCCTGCGCTTGGAATTAGCATTCTGCCCGCACTTTCCAGCCAAATCCTCAAGGATCGTGCTCTTACAAGGAGCAGCAGTGCTCCCAATTTAATTTTGCTCCATTTAGCCCAGCACTTCTGCTGATGGAGGCGTGAGTCTGGGGAGCCCCAGCACCCAGCTGCTCTCGGGTTTATTTTTTATCATAGGGATGTTACCAGTCTAGAGCCCCTCGGGAAGGCCCTGGCACTTACTGCTGGGCAGCAAAGGCCTTGATGAGATAGGAAATGGGCAAGGGAAGAATTCTGCCTGGTCAGGGAATGTAATTATCTGGCCTCTGACTCCCTACTACAATGTCTTCCTTCCCGGGAGGACTGAGAAGCCAAGGCCATTTTAGACCAGTCAAAGCCTAAGCCTAATTTATGTTTCATTTTAAATCTGTTGAGCTCATTCTGGTTCCAAGTTTAGTGTTCTTAAACTGGGCACTCAGTGGATTCATGCTGGCTTCATCCACCCCAAAGGGAACAGTAGCACGGGGTTATTCAGAAGGCCTTGGCCCTCAAAGCCTACCAACTTTAAGGATCCCTGCCCTTCCTGATGGAATTGAACTGTGAAATTTGGAGGGGAAATTGGAATTATGGAAAGCAAAGGGGATGGTGGAATCATTTAATTTGTTCTCTGACTCCTGGAGTCAGGCAGCATGTTTATTCCTCTAAAGGCAGTGGCTGGAGCACAGGGCTTTCTCCTGATTTTTGTCCTCTGCTACAGAGAGATTTTTGGTGGGGAGTTGAAGGCAAGCTGGTCCTTGGGCATGTTTAACCTGGAAAGGTCTGGGATACAGGAGAGCACAGCCAGGGAGACTCCTGGGAGCTCAGCAGGAGTGCCCTGGTTGAGCCTCTGGAGAAGGGAAGGAGCAGGTTCACTTAGGGTTGTTGGGTTTTTCTAAGCCAGGGAGAAGCTGGAAGTCGCTGGGCAGCAGAGCAAGAGAGGATCTTGCACTGAATGGATTCAATAGCCAGAAGATAAGTTTGTTCTGACTCCTTATTTAATCTGTCTTTCAAAGAAGTTGGTATTCGGGTTTATGTTGATATGTTTTAGGTTCAGATTATGTGGTTCTTCAAGAAAAGTGAAAGTCCCACCATAAAGCTGTGGTTGGTGTGATAGGTTTATGGTGTTGGTAGTGGTGAGTAGGGAAGAAGTGTCCATGCAGTGGATGAAGAAATGTGTTGGTGGAGAAGGAGCAAAAGGCAGGTCTTGTAGACCTGCCTTGTGCCTAGTCACATTATAGTAGAGATTTCCTCAGGAAAAGGTTGAAAGTATCCTTTTGGGAGCAGTTGTCTCTTAAAAAGTCAGGACTATGAGAACTTGACCTGCATATTTGTTAGAAGAGCCAGGTGGTGGAGTTGGCCCCTGTGTCTGTCATGAGCTGGTTGAACTGTGTGCGAGAGTGCCATGATTCTGGGATGGGTGCATCAAATCTGTGATGTCCCTGCAGGTCTTAAATGCCACCTATCACTGTGGTAGGTAAATATGGGACCCTGCTAGACAGGCTCAGCATTTACAAGGGTTTTTGCAAACCATCTGGTTTGAAAGCAGGGAAAAAAAGATGAAATTAAGACAAGCATGAAGCGTTCCTCTTAGGCAGGGGGAACTGAGCACACAAACACAAAACAGGGAATATGTGATGAGGCAGCAGTACGGCAGGAGGGGACCTGGAGGTTGCACTGGTTCACAAGCAGAATATGAATCAACCCCGCGATGCTGCTGCAAAACAGCTCATTGTATCCGGCACTGTATTAACAAGAGTGCTGTATGCCAGATATAAGAAGCAATTATTACAATCTGCTTGGGGCTGGCAGAGCTTCAGCCAAGTGTGGGTGTCTGGAACGGATGTGAAACTTTGTCTACATCCATTTATAAAAATTGCACAGAGTATCCCGGGAAGAAAAGAAAGAAAATAGTGAATGATAAAAGGTTAAGCAAACAAGGCCTGTGTATGAGGGTTGAAGACACTGAATTTGTTTATCTTAGGAGAGAAAGGATGGAAATGGGATATGGAAAGTCTTCCAACACATAAATAGTGCTTATAAAAAGGCTGCTTACAGCTGTTTTTTCATGGTCACTGGTGGAAGAAAAGGAAATTGTTTGAATTTTTAGCAATGATGATTTAAGTTGGTTATTAGGAAAGCTAATTGCCAGAGGGGATAAAACACTGAAGCAGGCTGCTTAGGGAGGCTGTGGCATCCCCTGTCTCAGTGGATTTTTGGAATGGGTTAGGCAAATAACTGTTAGGACAAATAGTTATTTAAGTATATTTGATTCTGCTTCTGATCCCGTGCAATGCCTTTCTGCTGTACATTTCTATAATTAAGCAAAACACAAAAACACAGCCTCTTCCTTGAGGAGTTAAAATCCATCTATAATTAGATAAACTCTTTATCTTCTAATGGTAAAACTAGGTTAAACGTGTCTTATGTGACAGCTCAGTTTATACATCATTGTGAAGCGAACATCAGGAGGGAAGGGAACTCTTTAAACTGAAGAACGACATTGATGTAACGACATGAGTATAAAACTGGCCAGGCATAAATTAGGCAGGAAATTGAAAGAAAGTTTCTAACTGTCAGAACAGCGATGTTCTGAAACAGCCTTTCATAATGGGAATGCTGGGGGCAAAATCAGAACATGTTTTTAAAATGAAGCTTACTAAATTAATTCAAAGTATTATACAGAGCAAGTGCCTGTCACAGCAAAGTCTGGGACTAGGATATCCCTTTTGTTTCTGTATTTTAGGAGCTGAGGGGTACATAAGTGTTTTTATGCCAGTGGGACTGTTTCTGCTGTTTATTGCCATAAGTACCTCTCATCTTTGTGCTTTTTCATGTGTGAGGCAGTTACTGATACTCCTTTACAGTCTGAAGGTTGCAGTTTCTGTTTGAAATCACATAATTACACTGGGGTGATGGAGGGAAATCCAAGCTTGGGAAGGGCATCCTGAAGGGGACTGCAAATCCTCAGGTGGTCAGTGTCCTTTTTACTTTTCCAAGGCTGAAGGCACTTTGTGCTGATTGTAACGAGTGCAGTGGAAGAGCTGCCCTGGGGAAAGGCTGAGCCACTGCAAAGCTTTGAGAGTGCAAAGCTGGAGCTGAACCTCATGTCTCTAGTCCTAGGCTGTCACTATTTGGCAGCTTCAGTGGGGAAAGGTGAGGTGTCAAAGTTGGGTAAGAAATAGCTGCAATGCAATGTGCCAAATGCAGCTATTAGGACAGTACAGGCCCTGTGCCAAGAGAGGAGCTTAATTTCTTTGCTGACAAATGAAACAAAGATGTGATTGGAAGTGCCACACTTTGGAGGTATGAGCAATTTCCCTATAATCAATCATCCAAACCAAATTGTTTTCATTTCTTTGCATTATTTAGCATCCATTTGATGGCAGGCAATGAGCTAGATTTTGAATTTCACCTACTCCTTACACTAACGTGATTTGTCGGCCTTGGCAGTGGGTTGCAGGGGTGAAGGAAAGCTAAACTGGGTTCCAGCATTCAAAAACTTGGCGGAGACCATGTCTGTGATTATCAGTTAATCATTCAGACATAGACATTGGTTGTTTGCTCTTATTAGATTTGTAAAGTATCTGACTGTGCAAAGCTGACAGCAAAGCACCTACGGAGAGAATGTTGACAAGAAGGAAGGAATGAGATGATGGCAGAGCTGGGTTTGAGAGCCTCTGGTTCCTGCAGTAATTGCAAGAAGGTGAGACTGATTAATATTAGACTTCTGGGTATTGGTATGAGCCATTCTAAGTATTGTTAGTTACATCAAGCTATTGATGTCATTAAAGACTATGGAGATGAAAAAGGAGCTGTGGTTCTTGTGTCTTGAGTTGACCTGTGTTGAGAAATTCCCTTTATTTCCCTAGGGGAAAATGTCTGTGAGATCCTGATTGGTTTTACATTTCCTTGGGCAGTGTGTATGAGAAGGAAGAGGAGGGAGAAGTTAGTGGGAGGCACACGTTAAGGTGACTCTAGGGACTAATTTTTTTTTTTTTTTGAACACAAGATACTGCAGCTTAGCCCTTTTTTTCCCCCCATGTCAGGGCTAAGAGAAAGCTGCTCTGTGTGAATGTAGTAAAGGGAGAGGAAGGAAGAGATATAACAGGAACTGCCCCTATTCTACCAGTGGAGGGTGTTTTTCATCTCTGAGTCCAATAACTTTGGCCCCATCCCAGGTTGTGGCCAAATAACTTGTTTGGATCATTTACTCTGTAGAAATGCATCCCGGAGGTGCTGAATTTTACCCTGAGTTCCAATCTGAGTCTGAGATGGGAGGCTCTCAAGGGCTGTTCTCATCACCTAAACTTGAAGCTGCCTTTCAACTGCTTTGGGTCGAGATATATCTCAGCAGGCAGCATCCTGCTTCAAAGACAAGATGCACATCTCATACACTTACAACCTCAGGCATGTTGCGTTTGACCTGTGATGCAGCAAATGGCTTGAGACCTCTTGGTAAAGGCACCTGCCCCATAGTATGGTGCTATCTGAGTGATGTTCCAGCTGGGATTACTTGAAGCTGGGAGGTGGTACTGAGATAGGTACACCTGGCAGGTTTCTACTCAGCACATCCTAGAACTGCTCAATTTTATTGTGTCTCAAGGTGGGACGCAAGATCTCTCTTAGACAGCTTTACAACGGGACAGGACCAGAGTGATTTAAGGATTCATTGCTGCCTTGTTTCAAAGGCTTGAATATTTAAGTATCACTGATTTCTTTCCTTTGTGGTTAGGTGACTTTGCAACGGTGATCAGCATGGGGTGCTTGGACTATGGGAAGGGTTATGGGACATGTTTGATCCTTGTGGTGTACAAGATGGGAATCCTGGGCGGTTAATACTAGAAATCACAAAGGCATCAGGGTCTCCTAGTGGGCCTAGATAAACAAGAAGAGGCACATTGATTATATCACTAGCACCACGGATTAGCCCTAAGCACAAATGTGCCTCTCTGTGGCTTAGCTGTGGCTCAGGAAAAAAAGCAAAAGGTATGTGATACTTTTTCTCTCCTGCCTTTGCCTGTCTTGCCCATTTAGCTGGTTGCTCATGGAACAAGGAGTATTTCTCGGTGAGTATTTGTGCAGTGCTTTGTACAGCAGACTCCAGATCTCTGCGGGGGGCTTTCAAATGCTGCTGTGTTGTAGTGAATACAGAGATGTCTGAGTTGTAGTGGAAATGGCACGGCATGAAGCACTAATGAAAGTTAAAGATTAGGTGTATCTTTGTAACACAGCTGAATTTCACTGTAACAAATGCTGCTCATAAAAATAAAACCATTAATAGCAAATCCAATAGTAAAAACTATTATTTTCCCATTCATAATTAGTTCTCCTAGATAGAGCAAATGCTTATGCTAGATTGAATGAATACAACTGTCTTTGTTCCATAGTTTTTTTTTCTTTCAAGATGTCCTATATTTAGTAAACAGAGTGCATCTTCTCTTTCATGTCTTTACCTTTTTTTCCTCTTAGAGTGACACTTAAATGTTGAGCACTGCAGAGCCACAAAGTACAGCATATTGATGGACAGTTGTTTTCTTTCCTCATTATTCTGAGGTGGTAAATCGCTCTCTCCTTTTGTAAAGCACATCAGGATATAATGGAAATTTAGCTAGGCCTACTAATGGTTACTTTTTGTAATACCAAGGGCTTTTATCTCTTCTTTCACTTCTTTCATCCTCTTTCTCCCAATCTTTAGAAGATAATAAATCTATCTCCTGATCATGGTGGCTGATATTTCTAAGTTCATTTAATTAAGCATGTTTTCACTTCATTTTCCTCAGCCCTGTCTAATCACTTGTCTCTGAGGTTGGACTTGATGGGAAGGTCAGATTTGATGGGAGTACAGAAGCTTTAGACTTCAGAATTTTGTTAGGTGAACTCTAAGAATTTTTTTTTTTTTTTTCCCTTGAGGGAGGGGTTAGAGGGTAGGAGGAAAGGAGAAAACCCTTGAATTCAGCTGAGCATGGGGACAAAGCTAGCTAAATACTCTCTCTTACCCTGATGCTATTTATGTATAGGCATGCCTCCCCAGCATTGTCAGGCTGAGTACTGCTGTATTTGAGAAATGCAATAAAAGATCATGGTTCCCTCAACACAGCACTCTTCCTTGATCTGTCTTCTGAGTCATTTACTGGCACCGAGAAGAACCTGCCTTGTTTCCCATCCTTGAAGCTGTGTCTGTCCTGGTGTCAGATCAGTGTTGGAGAATACTCTGTAGCACTCATGAAGGGACCTTTCATTTGTCTCAGCTCTCGGCGAAGGCTGGCCCTTGGATGGAGGTAACAAACCGAGAAACTGCTCTTTTAGCTCTGCTGGTTTAGTGAAACAAGCTGCACTGCTGATACTTTTACTATCAACCTTTGTGTAGAATTACACAGAATCAGCAGGTCTTTAGTGCCATTGAGGTATGGAGAGGTTTAACATTTTCCATGGCTCACATTTCACTTATGTCCTGTTGACTCAATTGAGGATTTACTTTCCTTTACTGTGGTCCTGCTGGTGATGCCTGGGGGCTATGTGCTAGGGATTAGAAACGAGTGTTGTTTTTTGTTTATTTTTTTGCTATGTCTTGTCACCACCAGTAGCACATAGCAGCTGCTACGTGAGGGTTATCTTCAGAATGAAAACCCTCCGTGCTGCAGTGACTGTTGAACCAAAAGAGCAACAGTGGTAACAAAATACTCCCTGTGTTGTCTTTTGCTCTGTTTGCTGCCATATTGTCTTCTGTGCTTGGCTGATCTTTGCTGGCAAGAGTACAGCAGTACTTAAACACCGTACTCGAGCTGCCCTGAGGGCCCGTGGCATTGCTTGAATGGGGACAGACTGGCAAGAAGTGGAGCTGGTACGAGGGCTGTGTGCTATATACTAATCTGTATGCGTGAGCGTGCTCAGAGGCTTGGTGGGCATGTGGGCAGCCTGAAATTACCAGCACTTCTTTCATCTCATCTCCTTTTCCAGTGATCAAACCTTAACCACCAAAGCCAACCTACAAGTGTAGGTCCTTGAGACTCATCTCCCTCAGATGCAGGGGGAAACTCCACCAGCTCCTGCTGGCTGAGTCATTACAAGCTGCTTTGCTGAGCTTTCAGCAGCTAGAGAAACTCATCCTAAGATGCTCTGTGCAGAAAGTTTGAGTTACAACAGCTACCACAGCCTGAGCAGCTTTACCTCCTGATGTGAGCCCGTGATTACACGGCAGTGATGGAAGGCTGAGTCATAGTGGCTGGTCTCCAGGAAACCTTGTGCGGGGGGACGTCGCCTTGAGGCGGTAGATAGCGTTATCAAATGCCTACCAGGGACGTATGCAAAAAATGGAAGTTTAACTGCCAAATTTTCCCTTTATCTTAGTATAATTAAGCTGGTGTCTTGCAGCTCTATTTGAAAGGAATGCTCAAAAATGTTTTATGTGGATGTATTGTGTAGTATGGGTGTTCTGCTGCTATAGTAGTGTTGCTGAAGTCCTAGGAGCTCCTTTGACAAAATCAGCTGATATTGCAAACATTTTTGAGAGAGATCCTTGTTTAAAAACCTGCCAAAGAAGTACAAATTGGCCTTCATGGTATATATTCCTTTTCTGGTCAAGGACTGGTGGCAATACTAAATGGGCTTTATTGGCCACTTACAGCAAGAAATAGGCTGTAAGTCTTCAGGGGATAGGTGGACCAATATTCACTAAGTGGTTGAGGCCAGTAAATATCTGGGAATGGTGACTCACAAGCTAATTGGACATATGTCCACAGAGAGTAGTTTGAGCAGGTCTGGTCACAGCATGACATACAAGGGGATGACTCAATGTTGCTGTCTTGCAGCACTGCATCCAAACTACCCGGGAGGTGACACCTGCTAGTACCAAAAGGTGAGGATTTGAGTTAAAGTTTCCATTATGACTCAGCTTAAGGTGTTGTATAAAGCTCTGCTGAGTCTGACAACGCGTCTTGCATCTGGGGATCACAAAAGCCTGCTTGGCTCGTGACTAAAGAGTTGTTTTGCTGTAAAAGTTGGCTTCTCCCTCTTCCCTGTTTCTACACTCTTGTTTTGTGGAAAAGATGGTGTGTTTAGTCACAGCAACAAGAGCAGCTCTGGAGCGTGAAAGCAGGCATGGCTGAGCTTGGGTATGAGTCAAGCTTGGGTAGGACTTATCTTAAAAAGGACTGGCAATGTTTTTGAAGGCAATACACTCCCACTCCTTTTGAGTCTTATCAGGGATCTGGCTGTTTTATCTATAATGGCTTTTCATAGCAGATGCAGGATGCTCCAGTATGTTTCTCAGGCACCAAATACACACAAATCATCGTGGTTCATAGAGCGATAGGTGGAATTGCAAAACTGCACTTAATGACTGAGTGACAGCCATCTGCAGTACATGCTTTCAATATGATATTATGAAGGATAATTTTTTTTCCTGCCTGTGAGGCTGAAAGAAGCCCAAGAGAGAGGATCTCTTGAGTTTATTTGCTTTGTTTTTAATTGATTTTGGAGATTAAAGCCTTAGTTTTTTTTAAAAAAAAAAAAAAAAAAAAAAGTACCAGCTTGAAAGCCCTGGATGCTAAAAGCCTTTTTTCTTCCCTCTCCCTCTTCAGAGGATGTGCCTAGGAAGCACATTGCCAGCCTCTGTGCCCTGACCTGAGCCTGTTGAGGTGGTGTTGGTTAATGCAAGTGATGTTATTTTGGGGCATGTGATGCTGTTACATGCTTTATTACTGAAACTTAGCACTTGAGGTGTAGAGCACTAAAGACATCGAAAAGCTTCAACAGCTTTTGAATCTGTCCTTTGTAGCTACGTGCAGACAAAGCAAGCCTCCCCTAACCTGCTGTCCTGGCTGCTCTCTGGTCTCTGCTGTGTTAGAGCACAGGGATTATTTAAGTAATGGTGATGACCTGTTGGCGAGGGTGGGGAGGAACTACCCGAGACCCTATTGCAACATAGCTAAAAGTGAAGCTTGCTTGCTAAAGAGTTGGTCTCATCTGCATTTTATTGTGTAGGGTTTTAATGACTTTGAAAACTGGCCAGCTGTTCATCCTCTTGACTTATTTGATATCTTCTGTCACAAATCCTACCTTGCTGTACCATGTGTTTTATAAAACAAATATGCAGCTATCCTTCTAGAGAGCTGGCTGCTGCTGTCTGCAAGCACAGGCACAAATGCACTATGCTTTTTTCTTGCTCTGTGGATGACTTTTAAAACAGAAGACTGGACAACAACAAAACAGAGTCATTTGTCCTTTCTAGATTGCTCCTAAAATGCCCCCCAACCTGTCCTGACTCCATTACTAACCTGCTTGCTTTTTCTACCAGACTTTTTAGGTGCTTAAAAGCTATTGTGGCAAATTACAGCATATTTGAAGAGCTTTCTGGTGACCTTTACATTGCTACCAGGAACAGCAAGTAAATTAAAACTTCCCAGTGAGGGGATGAATTGGTTGCTGTGTACTTTTCTTGGAAAACTGGGCTGTGGCTCTGCTTTCAGTTAAATGACATTTCTGCATGTGTATGAACTGTTTTTGTGCCTTTTTGTATCTGCAGGCTTGTGGAAGTGACTACTTGTGTGTTCATGCCCTAAGCTCTGGTGTAGCCTGTGTAGCTCTGATGAGGATGTGAACTTCCACAGGGAACTTTCCTGAGCCTTGGATGCTGATAGGTTGGGATCTCTGGTTCGGCAGTGTTCAGAGATACCACAAAAAGATCAAGCTAGAGGGGTATGAGAGAAATCTTCCATCATAATAATAGGACAATTTCCCAAGCAGCAGGTATTTTTGTGTGCTATGGTATGGCATAGAGTTGGTCTAGAAAGGATTCAGGATCACAGTAGCTGGCAAGTGAGGCTGGAAACTGTTGACTCATTCGTACTGCTTAGATTTTCTTAGAGTAAGATCATATTCTGCCATGAGGAAGAAAGGAGATTTCTTCATTCTGGCCTGGTAACTCAATCTAGGGTGTATGGATGTATGTATAGTCTTCTCTAGGCCTCAGAAAAGCGAGCAACCTCTTCCATTCAGGTCTTCATTCTGTGCTTTCTGCTACACGGCAGGCAAGGGTACAATTGCTGGCCATACTCTGGGAATACCTGTCAGAAATTCATGACTTGTGTGAATGGCATAGTTCTTTGGGAGGATGTAGTTAATGGTACTGCTCTTGTTGTGATCACTGGTGTCCCAAAGACAGCCCAGAAGAAGGTTTCAGTGAGCACAGAGAGGAGATGCTCAGCTTTTGTCAAGGGCCTTGCACCCTGCAGTTTTTCAGGGTTTGGCCTGCATTGCCTGTAGCAAGCTGTGTTGTCTTCTCCACTGAACATGTCTTCCTTCTGCTGTCTCTGCTCCAGCTCTTCTGTGGATCATCACAATCCATGTGGCTTTCCCAGTCAGCTGTTCTCTTCAAATGCCGCTCCCACATGTGCCCTCTGTGTGTGCCTGGCAGGTCACAAGTGAAGTAGGGTAGACTGTTGTGATGAGCAAGGCTCTAGAATCACACCAGGTCAAAAGAGATGGCCTCAGATGACATTGCTGCAATGACCTTCATGTTCTCTCCAAGCTGTGTGATGTTCCTGGTAAAGAATTTGCTGAGTCCAGGAGGAAAAAAAAACCACTCTTGCTTTAGTGATGCTTGACCCTTCTTGTGCAGGCAAGAAAACACACTGTGTCGCTGGTGTCAGCTCCTGCCATGCGGGAGAATGGGCTCAACAGAAGATCCCAGCTCGGCATCCCCTGTGCCTGTGCAGAGCATTAAGCTTCTTCCCTGCACTGCCGGGGCAGGTCAAGCATTCAGTGCGATGGTTGTGGTGCTCATCTGAGATACCAAGGGGCACGCAAGCACAATTGTGCCTTGAGGCATGAGTCTTTCAGTCCCTGTAGCTGTCAGGGGGTTTTGATTAGGTTTCGAAAGGGTGTGTGTGTGAGGTTTTACATGGTTTCTGGGGAGCTGAATAATTCTCTGGGTGTTTGTCACAAAGACCCTATGGAAATACATTTTCATAATTCACAAATGTACATGCGTGGATGCAAATGGAAGTCTTCTGCTTGCTGAACCATCAGCCACATGTAAACGTGTCCTCACATGTAAATGGCATGGACACAAAAGATCTAAGCACAAAGAAACCTTTCTGTCTTGAATCCATTCTCAAATTTTGTGTAGCAAATTTCTCTTTGTATCTCAGCTGTGTCTCTGCTGCTGTTTTGGTGGATTGCTTCTTGTAATCTTTCTTCTTTTTCAAATGGTAAACTTGTTCCTGATGTAATTACTGTGATAAAGCTCTGTGGCATGACGGATCATCCTTAACAGCACTGCTGCGTTGACTTCAGACAAGATGATATTTTATCCCAAGCCTTTGTGAAATGTGTGGTTAAGTTACCAATGAACAGGTTTGTTTTCCCTAGCACCATCTTTATTTGTATTATGTCTCTGTAGCAGGGGATGGTCCCCTGGTACATCTTCCACAGCACTCCACAGAGAAGTCTCAGGGGAACCTCAGAGTGTAGAATAATGCTGATTAAATACTTCAAGGTGACCAACATGATCTGTAGGAAGTGAGTTAGGTGTAGCCCCTGTTCTCCCAGGCCTGTGTCCATCATGCTGATGTCAGCAGCTGACTGTCCCCATCATCTGAGTATGTTGTGGTGTCTGCTGGACTCCTGGGACAGCCTTTACCCAATCCTGGGGAGCAGTGACTCTGCTATGGGATGAGATGAGTAATGCTCTTTATTTTTATTTATTTATTTTTATTCCCCCCTGCCAACCCTGCTCTAGGAAGAGGACAACAAATTGCAGACAAAACACTTGCTAATCAGAATGCAGAAGGAGAGTCTTGTATATACTCATTGCCTGAGTGCTGGTTGCTTGTCCAAGTGTGAAAAGCCCTAATAACTGTATGATTCAATGAATTTCTGGGTAAGAGGGGAACAAACAGTTTTTGGGCCAGTCTGGCAGCTTCTCTCTTTCTGTAATAGTCAGTGCCCCATCTTGGCTTTTGCTATTTATAAATAAATGTACTCATCTCTGAAATTCATTTATACTATTTGCTTTCAGGGTCTCAGCTGACAACTAAAAGCTGTAGCAATTGCAGCTTTCCAGGCTGCATTGTACTGTCTGCTATATGCTGTGGTGCCTCAGAACAATTTACGATAAACGGGGATCTACTGCAAAGTGGGATAAAAACAGATGAGTTGTCAGCATGATATAGGAACAGGGAGTTTTCTAGGCTTCTGAATAAACCTCATTGCAATGTGTTACTGAGCAGTGGTAGCAGATGAGATAAGAAAACAGCAGATAGCAAGTAGTGGCAAGGCCATGATATGCCTGGGATTTGCCCACCTGGAAGAGACATTTAGAGGACTTGGGGTGGCTGTGATGGATGGGCTGTTGGTGGCTCCAGCAGGATTATGGCACAGTGCAAGAGTGGTTTGGGCACATGCATGTGAGCTGTGGGATTGCAAGTATTTTCAGATGTTAGGCACAGATGAACTAAATTCATCATTGCTGTTCAAGTTGAACATGGCATTACAAAGGGAATAGAACCCGAGTAGGAACTTATTTGTGTTTTGTATGTTTTGTATGTTTTTCCTTTCACTTCCAGGTGAAATTTCCACTTGTCACTGTAACATCTGGGTTGTGGCTGCCTGATGTCCCTGCTTGAGCAGGAGTTTGGACTAGGTAATCTCTAGAAATCCCTTCCAACCTCCACCGTTCGGTGATTCTGTGGCTCTCCCGAGCTAGCACAAGACCTGGTGTTTGCACAGGGGGTTTGGAGCTGCAGTGGCTGCAGCAGTCAGTCATGCTCGATATTTGGGAGAGGAGAGAGGGGAAAAAAGGGCCCGTTTCTGCACAATTTCTTCCCATCTCAGCTGCTGGTGCATTGCAGGCTTGTCAGTCTCCCTGCTCAGTTGGAGGAGGTGTCCTTGAGATGGCTCCTGTGGCTAAAAGTGAGCCATTTGCAGAAGATTATGGAGACACTCAGACAACTCCCTTTTTTAATATATGAAAGCCCTGACAGTGTGTATTTGTTGCTTTAACTTAGCAGGGAAGATGCAGCCCAGAGGCAGACTGTGTAGAGAAACTTTCAAGCCAATGGCAATCTAATCATATATATTTATGTCCCTGCACTCCCTTGTCTTGGCTGTGCATTTATTGATGTATCTTTCAGAAGCTACAGCCTTGCTGATCTATGCTGTGGTCTAACAGCATCAACCAAATCTCAGGGTGAGGAACAGCCTGAGTAAGGAGGGATCCTCTTGTAGCAAGTCAACCTGAGTAAAAATAGTTATTAANGTATCTTTCAGAAGCTACAGCCTTGCTGATCTATGCTGTGGTCTAACAGCATCAACCAAATCTCAGAGTGAGGAACAGCCTGAGTAAGAAGGGATGCACAGTACTTCTGGTTCCTCTCATAGCAAGTCAACCTGAGTAAAAACAGTTATTAATGCAAAGCATAGAAATTCAAAGCCTTGCAGCACAGGGAAAAATTGCTGGTGTCTCCCCAAAATATTTCTAGGTGATAAGACTAGCTTGGTCAGTGGGTTCCTTCCAGAAGTGCTTGCAGGATTAGCAGGTAGGGCTGCTGTGTGTATTTTTGGGCTGATTCTGCTTTACCCAGCCAGCCTTGGTATAAAGGTACCCGCTGGATATCCCTGTGCTGCACAGATATTACTTCCCTGCCTGTTCTGGCTGGAAAAGCTGAAGTTGATAATGCAGCAAGCGAATGTGATTTCTGAAAGCTGGCGGGGGAGATGCCCTAATAAACTGTATTTCACAGTGTGCAAAATTAGGTGTGCGCAATAGAGTTAACATGCATTTTGTTTACTGGTGCAGACTTGTCAAGGAGGGTGATGATTTCAAGCAATCTAGTTGTAGGTAGACTGAGTGCTCATTTGCAAGATCCTGAATATTCTGATTATTCTTCTTCCTTACATTTTTTGTTCATTACAAGACATGAGACTATCTGGAAGAACTGATGTTTGCATTTGGTGACAATCAAATAGAGGCAGGAACCATCTGAGAATATTAATGGGCAGCAAACCTTACTGGTTTTGTAGTTTGAGCTTGTCAAAAATGCTTCCGTGAGGAGTTTTGACAGTCTGCTGTTTTTGAACAGGAAGGATTTTTCTTTGTTTAAAATCAGCTCGAAGAGTTCATAGAAAGAACATGGTTTTTACTTTGAAGATCTGGAATTTTCTAGGGTTTGCCTCTATCCAAGAAGGGAAGCAAACTTGGTCAGTGCAAAATCACTTTTCATCCAAAAAAAATACTAAGAAGTTTGTGGAGGGCAGAGTAGGCAGTTTTCTGAGAGGCAGGGTGGGATTTGAAAACCTCTTCCTAGCTCTAATAGCTGCGGTTGGAAGGAAGCCTGCGGAAGGTGAGACCACAGTGATGCCTTTCCCAGCACGAGCAACTGGGAGCACTCTGTATTTTCAGAATTGTGCAAGACATCTCGGAGCAAACTTTCCCTGCGGCTCTATCCTTCCCTTTGCACTGAGCAAACAGCCTCCCCCATGATTTGTCGTTGCCCTTGCAGGGGGCACAGGAGGATGCCTGATGCAGTGTCTGTGGCAGTACCTGAGCTTTTTTCAGCCTTTCCTCTCATATGCAAGGTCGGTGGCTGCTCTCTTCCTGGCCCTTTTCAGGCTGCTCCTCAGTGACACTGTCCCCTGTGGTAGCCCCTAAGGACAAGCTGAGAATTTGAAACAGCTCCCTGGGGCAGGAGAGACATGTAACTGCTATTTTAATGTTCCTTTTCTATTCTTCCCCATCTGTGTTGGAGGTGTGTTTAATACCAAATGATGCCTGCCTTGGCTGTTGCTCTCTGCAAGCTGGTTATTCAGCTGCCCTCCTGGGCTTCACCATCAAATGGTGGCATATGGCTGTGATAAACAAATGCCTTTAAAATTCTCCGCGTTGCTGTTGAAGTGCTGGGCCCGCCGGCCCTGTGACCTGTGGGGCAGCGGCGCGGGGAGGGTTTGTCACCTAGCGCTGTCACTCGCAGCCAGCAGCTCTTGCGCGGCTCAGAGCTGCGGTGGAGACCTGGACAGCAGGGAAGTGATGCTTTAATAATAACCCTTTCTGCAAGAGCTGCTGCTGATGGGAGCTGCCAGAAACAGTCCTGGAGCTGGTGGTCTGGAAAAGGACCAGGTTTTGTCCTGGATCTCCATTGCACAAGTGCTGCCTGTTGGAAAAGATGCTTAGCTGGGGTTGGGGGAAGGTGAGGAATGAGGAGGAGGGATGGACAGATCTGTACTTTGGATGACTTAGCATTGACCATATGGGTGAGCGAGTCCTGCAGACTCCTGGTTACCTGCTGAATCAGCGAAGAAATGTTATTGGCCTTGTGCTGCGTCTGACCATGACCACTGCTGGGCTCTAGCCTCCCCTGCCCTTGCCAGGGTGGTTGGGGCCGATAGCTGGGCTCCTCTGTGCCTCTGCATGCATGAAAGCAAGAGGAGACTTCTGTTCTGGTGACTGTTACTGGCCAAGCAGCTGCTCCCTAATCCCCAAGGAAAGGCAGGAAGGCAGACAGAGGCATCCTGCTGCAGGTACCTCTTTGCAGGTCTTGGGTTCATACTGGTTGCACTTGCAAGTACTACAGGGCAGTGCATTTCATTTGCTTTCACCTTCATTAAGCTAGGAATCTGTGGCTGAAGGATGCCTTCTAGGGATGCTTCCAAGTATGTTCCAAGTCTTAATTCGGAGGCACATTAAGGTAAGAGTACCTGCCCTTCATTCCCATTCCTCATTATTGAAAATGTGTTCTTGATTTCCTGTTTGAGTTTGCCTGGCTTTATCTTTCAGCAGCTGTTGGCCCTTGCTGTGTCTCTTTGTGTGTTGCTGTTAAAGAACACTCTGTAATGTTGGAGATCTTTGTGGCTGGAAGGTGTTAAGTTGCTCTCTCCCACAGCTATCTCTGATAAAGGGAATATTGAGCTCTTCCTAGAGTTCCTCACAGCAAGGCATTTCCCTGCTGCATGTGGTGGTTTTTGTAATTCTTTCCAGCACCATCTTCCAGAGCTTTTAACATCCTTTGAAAAATGTATTTATGGAAACAGTTATCAGGATACTAGCATTGGTCTCACTAGTGAGGTCTGAAGTTGCAAACTCTTCTCGATCACACAGCTAAAGACTGTATTGGATACTGCTGGCCACAGCATTCTCTGAGAGCTCACAGTTACTACTTTACTGGGGAGTAACTTTTCTTGGAAGTTCTTTTTTTTTTTTTTNTTCTTCTTCTTCTTAATTGCTGCATAGAGACTCCCTGGCACCTTGCTGCAGCCTTCCTGCTGTGGTGGTGCCCTCCCTGCTCTGATGCACACATCTGTTTGCCTCTGCCCAGGTGCATTTAGCTTGCGCAGGCCCCGAGTGCCGGGTGATTTGCAGAGCTCCCTGGCCCTGCTGCTGCCCTACCAGCCCAGGTGCCACCTCACATTGGGGCAGCAGGGATTTTATATCATTCCTGAACACCGTGGGAGAAGCTGCCTAGCACTGGGGCAATACCAATCACCCTTACCCTCCAACTCTACTAAAAGCAGCTTTTTTTAATGCTAACTTCTCACATTGCCATTTGTCCAGTGTTGATTTCAGCACTTTGCTATATCCACTCCTGCTTTCCAAAACCCAAGTTGGTGGCTACTCTATAGCAATTGTGGAAAAGGAAGGAGATGGATGGAGAGGGACTGGGGAATGAAGGGACTAGATAGGGAAGAGCAGTTGGTTTTGCAGGTACCAGGCAAGCTGTGTGTACGTACTGCAGTGCAGAGCACAGAAGCCTGAAGTCTCCTTTAGCACAGCCTGTAATCCTATTAGAAGGATTACTCTGTTGTCCTAGGCTATCTGATTGTGGTAAGAACTCATTTAGGTCAACTGTTTAAGAAATTTACACACACAGGAAAAAAAAATTAAATAAGCCTCTTGCTGTATTTCATAGGGATCAACAAGCTCCTTTCAGACTTTCTCTGTGCTACTGATTACATCCCTGCTCTTGTAGTTTCTCTGCATCCCTCTTAAACCCTCATGTAAATGACTTGTTTTCAGCTTTTCACTTGTAGCAGCAGATGTTGGAGAGTCGACATGGTAGCTAGACCCCAGGTATTTCCAGACCTTGAAAGGATTAGAATTTTAAATGATGAAGTGCTTTGGTCTTTGCTCTCCCTCTGTGTGTGTGCCTGCATGCTCTAACTTTGAGAGTAAGAGTATGGGCAGGCCTGATTTGTGGGCAGAACGTAATGAAAGCTAAATCTGGTTTGGCAGGGCCCCAATCAGTTTAATCCCTGGTCTGCTGATTATCAGCAATGTTATAATTTAATTTGAAGCCTCTGTATTTATAAGGTCAGCAAAGTACTCCTATGCTTTCGTTTGCAGAGAGGGAAAGCGGGGTGGCAGTCGGTTCAAGTGCTTGTCTTCCTCAGCACTCCAGCAGAGCCAGGTATTAAGCTCTCCTCTAGTTAAACAAGCAACCAAACAAAGCAGCTGGACACAGAAACATAATTGCGTAGCTAGGTAGGCAGCTGTTTGTGTTAGGAACAGTGTGGTGGAGCTTCTACCTTCCGAACTGGAACGGAGCCGTGGCTGTCTTGAGCATAACACAGCGTAGTTCAGTCCCCACCCAAATCCTTACTGCAGAAATAAGGGAAGGTGTATATAAAAATCTTACCTTTTGCTGCCAAAACACAGCCTACTTGTGAGGGACCGTGTTCTGGGTGTTGGCAGTACTGAGTCTATGAAGGGCAGCTGAGCTGTGCCTTTCCGTGCAACTTGAAGGTGTGTTGTAAATGTAGACGAGATCACCTCTGTTCACCCTGCAAAACATTTTGGTATATTTTAGTACTCCAGCATCTTTGAACAGAGGAAACTTTGCCTCCAACCCAGCAAGAGCTCTGAGGAGATCCCTACTTTATCTGTCCAGGAGTTCCAGATGTCTGGCAGCTCATGGGGTGGATCATGCCTAGCTGAGCTTTGCATGCACTGTAATCCCAGACTTTTCTGCAGGAAGCAGCCAGATCAACTGTGAAACATGTGTTTGTGGGGTGAGATCCATCTAGAAAGTGTCAGACGTGGTGCAAATGTGCTACTATAGATTGAACAGTTTCCTCTGGTTGTACAGACTGCTGCAACACCCCCTGTCCTCCCTGGGTACCTTTCTTCTCTGCGTCCCTCTGTGCCTTGATCTCATTCTGAGCAACCGTGGAGTTGTCTGAAGCTTTCTCTGCCTCTTCCTCCATGATGGGTCATGTTAAGGCTGTATTAATAATTTTCTTACATTGATCTTGTGTCTCAGAATAGAAGAGTGCTCCGGTGTAGGAGAGGGAAGTGAAAGACTTCCTTAAGCATGGGAATTGGGATGTTGGCTGCCTTTGTCAGGAGACGTCAGGTTATGATTGCCTTTCCAAATGGGAAATATTTGCAAGCAGGGCTACTTCCTGAGAACAATGACATCTTGTTGGTACTTGGTATTCAAACTGTCAAATCAAGTTTCTGCCATCACTGAATTCTGTTTTCACTCCTTTCCACAATGGCTTTTTTTTTTTTTTTTTTGGCTTGTTGCGATTTGTGGACCATTGGCTATCTGGGAAATTCTTGGTGTCATCTTTCTGTCTGTGATAGGATTGCAACCTCCTTTCAGGCTTTGCTTCACCTCCTCACCTGAGTCATCTTTGCTGGATTTATTCCAGCTCGAGGACATGTTAGATGATGCTCATTAATTCATGCTCTGCCAACACCAATACTTGTAGCCAACCACACTGCTTGCTTTAAGAGTGGAGGTTTTTTCTGCCAGATACCTGCTCCTTCCTCTGTGGTTCCAGTGGAGTTCTGGTGACATCCAGTGTCTAGTCTGACTTAACACTGGCATGTGCATGTATGTCCTATGCTGATATCCCCAGGGGATGCTATAAATCTATGGTTTTATTCCCCCTTTAGCTTCTCTGCATTTGAATGAGGAATCACGCACCATGTCGGAGGTGTTTGAGACATCTGTAATTCACGCATGAAGAAAAAGAAACCTTTTGAGGCCAGAGATCCTAGGAAAAGCTTCCCTTAAAAGGAGACACAACTGTATAGAAAGAGAAATGAGAACTGAGAAACAAATCACAGCTTCCACTGGAGATAATGAGAATCTCAGATAGTAAAACAACATGTAACCTACTGAGGCCAGAGCGGTCCTGTCTCTCCATTCCCCAAAGAGAGGCTTAGCGGTTTCTAATTCTTCAAGGGTCACTGCTCCTTTTTCCTGTTGGAAAACAACACCAGCCCTGCAGGGAGATGGCTGGTAAAAGGTGCAGAAGAAATGCCAAGGGCAGCAGCACAGGTGACACTTGGCTGCTTTGTCGGGGCTGGCACAGAGGGACCCTGTTCTCGTGGGTCAGTGGGGAGGGAGGGTTCTCCCCTTCACCCAGCTGAGCGCTCGGCTGGGGCTCGTGCTGCTGAGTTGGGCTCTGCTGGCGGGAGGTCTGGCAGAACCTTGTTCTGAGCTCTCCTGAGGAATAGTGCAGGCTAAAAGCAATATTTACCCTCATCCCCACTTTCCACCCCATTTAGTTAGCTGGGGCAAACACAGGCTGTGCCTCTGTAAGGCTTCCTCCCATGGAGATTCCTGAGGCCTTAGAGCCATTCCTAGAGAGAATAAATAGAAGCCCCAGTTGCTTGGGTCATTAAGCACGAGACAAAGCGCTGGGGGAGTGATCTGTCACTGGTGGGCTCGCAGAGAAAGTCAATGGACCTTTCCATCCCTAAATGCTGTATTCACTCCTCATTTCCTCTGAGATCTGTTCCGGAATGTAGTTGTTGCTGCAGCTGCATGCCCAATGCACCAACCTTTGGGGGCAGAAGATACTGCTGCTCTTGCTCCCAGCATCCTCTCAACCATTTCATACATCATATTAAAACACAGTCCTTCCTCAGCAGGTCTAGGGAGTCCCAGCTTAGTGCGACTGTAAGAGAAGCCTCTGAAAGGCAGCTTTTTCTTCAGCAACCTACAGATATCTGAACTCTTAATGATGAGCCTTGGCTTTAAAGAAATAGAACTCCATACTTGAAGGATTTTGAGGTGACTCTCCCTCTCCTTGCTTTAGAAAACCCTTGAGATGAAGACAAGTGTGATCACCAGTAAGGAGGTGAAGGGAGTCTGGTTTGAACTACCAAAAAACTGTCTGCAGCTTCACCTCCCGGGTAGTCCTGTTGTCCCAACCCCTTTCTGTGGAAGATGTGCAGAGCAGCAGTGTATTGGTCTGTTAAAGGCCAGAGCCAGCTCTCTCAGCAAGGTGGTTTCCCAAGTATGTAGTCCTGATGATCTAATTTTATGGTGTGTGTTTTCTTTAATTGCTGTATATTGTATAAATTAGTGTTATTTCTGCATAGTGTTTCTCTTTCTGTGAGCTTTTATGGCCAAGATAGCCTGGAGTAGGGTAATTAAAACACTGAACCATGACTGTGCCTCTATCCAAAGAGCAAGACGACCATATAATATATATATATGATGCTGATAAAGATCTGGGAGCTGGAGGAACAGAGCACCAGAAGATCTGTCTGTGCCCATCAGTCTTTCTTAAGAAACCTTTTCTGTTCATCACTGTCTCTTCTCTTTCTTAAGCGCATGCTAAGTTTAGGAGCCTCTGGGTGAACATCATCCTTCCAGATACTGGCTGTGTCAGTGAAGCAGCCTGGCGCTTCTGCAGACATTAGCAGGAAGCTCCCAGAAAGTGCCAGGGAAATTGTGCGGCATCTCCCTATGGGAGGACTTGGTCTTCTCTGCACTTTATTGGGGAGCTCTGCCTAGGGAAATTGTCTTCCTGCCCCCTTAAGATGGGTAGCTTGAAATAGGTATTTGTGCTACCTCACCAGCCACTTATTGGGCTACTCTGAAGCTTTCCTAACTCTGGGTACATTGAGGAAAAGGAGAGAGCTGCTGCCTGGGGGTGCAGGAGTTAAGTTTGTGTTCAGCTTTGAGGCAGTCTTAAAGGGACTTTCAGAATCTGCCTCCTTTCATTGTAGCCCTTTTTCACTATTGTTCTCTCAAGATAAAGAACTTGGCTCTGTAAAGGAGTAAGCCAAGCACTGTTTTATTGCTACCAGCTGAATAGTAAAAAGCCAAGCATAACCCATTTGCTATTGTGCAGTGGTTAAAATCCAGCTTGGTACTTTACATTCCAAGACATTCTGCCTCATCCTTTTTCATAGGTTCCCTCACAAGCAGTAAAAATATCTTGCAAATGACTTGCTCCCAGCCACAAAAGCCCCCATGTAAATATGCTGGTGTGCTCAATTGCTGAGGGGAAGTGATTGCATAGCAGCAGCTATAGGAATCTTTCTCTAATCTAAATGAGGCAATCGCCTTCCACATCTGTAAAGGCACTCGAGTTAACCTCAGACTATGGGCTGGTTACTTGCACAAGCAAAAGCAGATTAGAACCGTGTTGGTGTTAATGCCTTGGGTCTTAGCTGAACAAAAGCTGTACCCTGGGCATGTTATTCTTAAATGTATGTGGTTACAGCCTGCATTCCTATATCTGCAAGTGTCTGGCTCCTCAAGTATGTAGCCAGACATAGGTTGAAGCTGTTCCGGAATGTAGTTGTGTTGAGCACAAAGCTCTGTGTGTTGAGCTCTGTTGAGCTTTGTGCTAGTTATTGCTTCTCAGCTTTACCTCTGTGGTCCATGTTCTCCCACTGAGCCTCCTTTCAGCAAGGGACAGCCTTGGTTTAAGACCAGACAAGCAGAAGGCCTGGCAGAGACCAAGGGCAGTAACTGTCCAGGCAGGAGGCACTTTGGGGGCAATTACTCTGTACTGCTCTTCCTGCAAAGCCGTAGGCTCAGGGAGAGGCCAGCTGGAGCTTTGATGGGTAAAAGATTCCCAAAGAGAAGGGCAGTGGTGCTTAAAATCGTTCTTTTCTTTGCACCATTCCTAAGGTCTTGTCTAGAGACCCTGAGCATAGATTGATGACTTCACATCCTCTCATTACTGTCTCATTTGGCTTAATTTCCAATGTGAGTCTGGCTCCCAGTTCTATTTTCCTTTTGTTCAGGTGCAAAAGTGAGTGGTCTTGTAAAATCAGCAAATCCAGCCTGCTTTGTCCTTTCCCTCAAGTATTTCTGTATCACAGTTTGAGCTGATCTTTTATTATTTCTGACAGCTAGGGCTGTGGGTCTCTGCAGAACGATGCCCCAATGCCTGTGAGCTCTCTGCCCAAATTAGCTAACTGTCCTCAGATTTACCAGCTTCCAGCTTCAGAAATGGATTTTTGGTATTCCCGACCCAGTGCTCTCTCTCCTGCCACAACTCACCTCCTTAACAGCAGAAGCAAGGTAATGATTGTCTCTCCATTTCAGTCTGATTCCATCTCTGTTTATAAAGATCATTAAGCCAGTAACTTCCTAAGACACCAACACTGCTACCACCCATGAGTGCAGCTAGTGTTAAGAGAATGAGATCTCCAGATGCTTGTGTTTTTGTTATACTCCTGTGTGAGGAATTCCTAATACATTAACTTTTTTAATCCACGTAAAATAGAGGAATGTATGGCTCCAAAATAGGGAACAGCAGTCTCCACACTCTGAACCCAGCAAGATGCATTTCTGAGTGTAGTTCTATGGGGACTCTGAGCCATCAAGAAAGGGCCTATAGGGTTGGATTCCTTCTTCTCTTTGAACAGAGGCTGTCAGGATGTCTCCATAGGGAGTACAGATGACAAGGACAACTGCTGAACTCTGCAGAGCTCCCCAGGTTTGGCTGTAGTTGCAGCAAACAAGGGTTAAAAATGTTGGTGAGATCCCAAGCTCTTTGGTGTTCACTGGTTCCTTATGCGGGAAAGCCTTGGCAATCTTGCTGTGGCTCTGTCATTAGCATGCATTCATCTCTAATTAAAATGAAGATGAGGTTCCCAAACTCATTTAACTTCCTAAGCTTTGTTCTCCAGGGATTGATAGTGGAAAAACAGCTGGGGACCCAACGTGTCCTTTAGAAGGGGATGAAATGCAGTTAATCCTGGTTATATCAAAGGGAGAGGAAATGAAAAGTAAACTCCCATTTGAAATGACTGTGTGGTGTTTTTTTTTTTTTTTCCTCCCTCTTTCCCCTGTGCATTTCCCCTTCTCTGTTTTTCCATACAAGAACTTTCTTGTCCAGGAAGGTTGGAAGATAATTGTAGCCCTGATTGTTTAAATATTAATCTGTGCTGTAAGATCCGTTTGTGTGCGTGAAAGAGGAAGACAAGTGCAGTGGAAATCTTACAAATGTACTTTTTATCCACTGGATAGAGCTACTTCAGAGAGCACGGTGAGGTTAGTCAAAGTTGGAGTTTTTATATGCTTTGACAGGTCTAGTCTCTTACGGTTTTCAGAAGTACTAACCTGCAGCAGCTCCATGATATTAGATGGATACGTGAGGCCTGAGTTTACCTCAAATCCATTCATTATTGTTCCTAACCTGGACAAAAATCACTTTTTGGGGGCTAAAAGGCTTTGCAGAAGCAATATTTGCGTTGCATCAGGGAGGGTGCTTTATCTGTAAAGAAAAAAATCTGAGGTCAGCATACAAGAAGGGCTCCACATTGCTGCCCTGGGAAGATAAAGATAAGTGTATCTTTATTCTGCAAGTGAAATGTGAGTTAAGGCTTGTGTAAATCTAGAGTAAAAGTGCATTCCCTCTTCAAATAAACCTTTACATAGTTGTTATTTTGAAGCAATTTTGCTCTCTGATTCAGTGAGGGAAGCTGCTGAAACTGGAGTGGAGAACAGTTAATAGTGCAGGACAGTTGTAGGAGGCATGCATCACTGCTGACCTTTGGGTCTGCTCCTCACGTAAAGGAGTTAACTCTTCAACCTGGGGAGGGTGACAATGTGATCTAACTTTGCTCGCACTCCAGCTCTGAATACGGAGGACATATAATAAACTACTTGCAAACAAGCTCCAGTCCAAGAATTAAAAATTCATAAATGGTCTGGCAAATGCATTTGAATAATGAATAAACTAGAGAAGAATTTTTGTCAAGCAAGAACAAGGCAAAAAAAAAAATCACTCTGTGCTTACTCAATCTTTAATTGGCATTTCCCACTAAAGTAAGCATGAGGCTGGAAGAGCTGGAGCCCCTTGAGCAGAGGCTTGGGCTGCCTCGGTAGCCGCGTGTTTGGGAAAGGTGGTTGACCCGAGTCTAGCAGTTTGGAGTGTGTTGGGCTGGTGGCATCGGGCTGGTGCCACGGGGTGTGATGGGGCCTTGCTAAAGTGCTGTAAGAGGAAGTTTTCCTAGCGCCTGCCCACAATCTGCTCATCCATCTCCCACAGAAATCTCGCACTTTCACACACGGCTTTTGTGGCTCTGCAGTAGACATGAATGACAGAATGAGCAGTTCCTCAGAATCACAGAATGGTTGAGGTTGGAAGGGACCTCTAAGGGTCATCTAGGACACCTAGAGCATGTGGCACAGGGTGGCATCCAGGCGGGTTTGGAAGATCTCCAGAGAAGGAGACAAGAGCAGCAAGTTGATTACTGGCTACAAAGTGCTTTGATTTTTGGCACCTTGGGTTGATTAAAAATTATTTCCAACCAATAGGCAACTGAAAGTCAAACCAGTGCTAGGAACTTGTGCCCTTGCATAAAGTTTACCTTGTCTTCAGTGGATGTGGTGTGTTGATGGCTGAAATTGGAATTGAAAATGGAAACCAGACTCTTAAAATGAAACTGTGATCCTAAGGTGCTGGAGATAATCAGGCATGCAGTAGCTGCATGATTTTGTGCATCTGAATAGGTACTGGTGAGGCTGTTAGAGCTCTGGAGGAGCCTTTCCAAATGGATATGAGTCATATACCACTTAATCATTTAGATACTGATGAGGATTGTTTGTTTGCACATTCTGCTCCTTTCCTGTAAATCAAGGTGGCTTTTTGGGGAAAGGCAAGCAGTGGCTTTGCAGTGAGATGGAACTGGTGTGCAGCTGCTCTTGAAAACCAAGCTGTTCTTCCTGGGCTCTGTACCACTGAGAATCGGCCATAAGTGTTGCTTCCTGCAGTGGAAGTGCTTTCTATTTAAGATGAGAAGTTAAGAGATATAGGGAGTTTGCAAGGGGAGAGGAAGCATGTCCTATTTTTTTTCTGGGAAGTGGATTTATGAGTATGTTCTTTATCATATATTTGCTGACCAGACTGTTTTTTGTTGTTCAACTAGTGTTCTCCTGCTCACCTGTTGCATGCTTCAGAGTAAGCTGGGCAATCTACAGGAATTGCATCTCTTTTTCAAATTTGTCTCATTCTGCCTCATTTATGATATTGCTACTCTGTAGAATTTAGTATTCTCTCTTTAAGAAACATTACTTTTACCCTTTCATTTTGAGTCTTATGGAGAATCACAGTCCACCTAGAATCTGAGGCAACTTGGAAACTGCTAATGAGCACTTGCCTTTCTTGTACTTATACAGCAAGAACTACTGAACAACTTTGAGAGCTGAATGTACCCCTGTGCTTGAATCTACCTCATACAAGTAAAAAATGGGGCCCTTTTTCGAAGCTAGGGTTTAGAAGTACTCATAAAACATGAGAGAGCAGATCAAACATTGACTGACCTAGATGCTGTGGATCGGATGAGCTGAACTGAGGACAAGTCTGAGGATGGGAGAGCAAAGATACCTTTAGGGTAGTGTGGTCAGCTCAGATTGCCCTGTGGTTTTCCTTCCAGAGGCTGCTCCAGAAGGCAGGATCTTGGGGGGATTAAAAATGCAGTAGCTGCATTGCAGTTAGAGGAGATGCTCTGAAACTGCTCAAGGCTCTAATGGATGTATATTGCATCTCTTGTGACTGAAGTTTTGCCCTTGGGGTGAAGCTGCCTGAATTTTTAGACCTTCAGGACCTTCTGTACCTTTTATCAGTGATTTGATTGTCTCATCTTTCTAGCAGCCTTTGATTTCCCAAGTGAATTGAAGTTCCAAATGTCATATTGCAGAGGATTGGCAGAAAAGGGGGTTTAAAAGGACTTAGTTTGGAGCAGCAAGAACCACACACATCCAGCATTGAACAGCTCCCAGATGTGCCTGCTTCATTTAATTGCTGAAATCAGAGGTGTTGGGGATGGGTTTCATCTGAAAGTCTGATCTCCTAAAGTAAAAGGCATAGGACAACATTCGCTCATCCCCAGGAGATGCTGCCAGAAGTCTGTCTCTGATTAGCAATGTTAATGGAGTATTAGCATAAGCCACGCCAGAAAGGGAAACTGTAGAACACATTATCATCAGGAGAGGCAGCTGTGTAAAGGCGTGTAAAGACGAAGATAAATGTAGTTCCTGGCTTGGGGAGCCGGCTGCTGAACTGCTCCAGCCCCTAATTCGGAAGGAGCGAAGTGGGGATGGACACGCCAACCTGCTGTTCTCCCTGCCACCGTACTGAAGAAGGATGGAGCAAGGGAAGAGCAGAACAGATGTTACCTTCATAGGAACAGGGAGATGAAGGGGATTTCCCAGCTGAGTCGAGCTTTTCGCTGTAACAGGCTGAATGCTTTTGGCCCATCTCCATATTTAAGCTGTTTAAGAACTTGCCTTTTGCAGCCTCTGTGGAAGGTTGATCCAGAGTCTAAGTAGGGCTCTGGTTTGTATTCTGAATATCTCCAGAGATGCTTTGCACAGTTTTTCCTTGTTCTGTAGCTCTTTTCATCTTGCCTCAGAGTCTGTGAATGGTCTGGCCTGAGTGAGGCCCCAAGATATTGTAAAGGTACTAATTTCCTCTATTGCCTTATATTCTTTACAGCCAAAGTGCATCAAATCCATCTGTACTTGCCCTATTGTATCCCAGATGATTTCCATGTTGCCAGGTGACAGAAGTTTGATCCTCTGAGTCACCTGGAATCCAGATGCCAGCTTCCAGATGCCAACCTCAATACCTCAGCTCCTTCATTTACACAGCGTGATGATTTCTACTCTCTTGAGAAGAGACCGGAGCTCTAGATCTGTAAGATGCAAAGATCTAGAACAAAATCCTCATGCTTTAATATATTAGGACCAACAGTTACTTTGGGAACGAGCCGGGGGTGCTACATCCCATTGATCCAAGCTAGTTTGTGTAGGTTCATGACAGCTACACACTTCTCCCTGTGACCTTTTTGACACTTTCCTGGTTTCCCTCCTGCAGGAGCACTTCAGCAGCAAAGTGCCATACTCTGCTGAGCAAACCTGGCATCTTGTCAAGCTGACTTATTTGGTATGTATTTACACTTGTAGAGTTTTAGTACTCTCCTGGCAATTGAGCTTCCTTCCTGCCTACATAAATATGATTTCATTATTAGCTTTGTTTAGTTGTTGCTCTGCATCTGCTTGCTTTCTTCTCCAGAGCTGCCAAAGACAGTTGCAGGTGTCGATCTTGATTTGCACCCAAAGCATCCTGAGCTCTTTAGCCTTGCTCTTGAGCTCATCTTGGCTGAACTTGCGTGGTCCAGGAGGGCCCAGCTGCCTTCACAGGAGCTACGCAGCATGTAGCACCTGCGGTCAGGCCCTCCCTGTCTGCTGAGTCTGTGTGGCTCTATCAGTGTAAAATAAATCCTGGAGCTGCAGTGATTGCTTGTTGTGTAGTCCTGGCAAATGTGGCCAAGCATTACACAGAAACAGAGAATGAGGTGTACACACCTCATGAGGATCTTGATTTCACCCAGTGCTGAGCTGGTCTCGGGCACATTGCAGAGCACAGCAAAACACGTCTGGGCCTCCCTTCTCCAAGTAGTGTTGTCTATATGTTTTCTTGCACTTTTCCCTGAAGAACATCATAATTATCCAGAGATATGAGGATGAGCATGATCATTGCAACCATCCTCTGACTTTTTGCCTAAAATAAACTCATAAAGCCTTATTCTAAAAACTCTTTGCTTTGAGCCTCTAATATCTTTTAGAGCTGCATCCCGGCTTCATTTTGTGGTCTGACAAATGCTGCTTTTTGACTTTTTTTTTCCCAGATGAACTGCAAGCAAGCAACTCTCCCCAAGTCTGGGTTAAACCAGGTGCTGTGTCTTCAAAAGGAAGAAGGTAGGTGTTGCCCAGTTTCTGTAAATCTCCTGTTTGCTGGAAACTAGCCATAAGTTTCCTGTATGTCCTGAGTTTTGTGTTTGGTTGCCCATTTTTCATTCAAAAAACTTTTCCCGGGTGGAAGTGGAGTCATATGCATGTACTGAATTGAGTAGGTACTGAAGATGTGTTATGCCAGTGCTCTTGTATGTGCATGAACTGTTGTCTCGTCGGCTCTCATGGGAAGGTAGCTCTGTTGAGGGAATCTAGGAGACGAAGGGGAGCTGTAGGGAGCCCCAAGCTACCTGGCTTTCCCAGCATGTGTAGCCAAGTGAAACTGCTGCAGGTCACTGTTACATCATTAAACTATTTTAGATCTCTTTTCATGCTTTGGCAATTTTCCAGCACAGAAAAAGACATCAGATTTCTTGGAATTAATTTTTACTTTGAATTCAAGAACTAGGCTTGAACCAAAGCCTTTCTGCTAGCAAAACATCTGAGTCTCACCTCAGCCTTGGGACCTGGCCCTGTAGTGGAGGGGGAGACCTGCTGCAATAGGGGTGGAATTGTTTCCCTCTTGGTTGGAGACGGAGGAAAGGTTTCATGAGATGGAGGAGAGTCAGAGAAAGAAAGTGAAACCGAGTGGTCAATTTGCTAGCTGCAATCTTTGATCTGCGGTTGTCTGCAAACAGAATTGGAGCTCTGTGATTAGATGTACATGCTCATTATGTGTTGTACTCTCCAAGCAGGCATTGTACATACAGCACAATGTATTCTGCTTCCTTCTGCCCAAATATCTTTTTTCATCTATATTGCATTAAGACCTTGAGGCCTATCATCGGGGAGAGAAAAAATACAATTTTCTTATTGTGCAATGCATTTCATTCCCAGATGCTGTATTAAATTTATTCCTATTTGAAGTGGTGTCTGTGAGTATAAATCATTTAAGTTTATATGTTTTTGTTGCTGTGGCAACTGTTTGACTAATTGAATTCCAAAGTGTCTCTCTGTATTTCAAAGTTGTGATAAAGGGCACACACATTTCTAGTAGCAGGAGTCTGGTGAGGGGGGACAGGCAGTCCTATCAATGCCACCACCTCAGCCTCCCATGCACTGACCACACAGCAGCACCCGGGGAGCAGGGTAAGGGAGGGCTGTAGAGGAGTCACAGCTGCTCTGTATGTTCCATGTGAGTGATGAACTCAGAAATGCTGTCAATGACTTTAAGATAGAGAAATAAATCAGGTGTGTATATGTATGGATATTGCAAAGGGTTAGGCATTTCTGGCCTGTCCTGAATTCCCACTGGGCTGTCCTGTGGAACTTGTTGGGCCATTCAGCACTGCTGCAGGGGAAGTGTTTTTTGGTTACAAACTGCAGGTAAGTGACTGCACCAGACTGAGCTGGGAGGACAGAGACATTAAGGGCTAACTCTTTGCAAGGGAATTTCTCCCCAGAGGACAGAAAGAGCAATTCCTTTGCAGGCAGAAATTTCCAGTCAGGAGCCTGCCTATCTTGTGCTCTTCTCAGCTTGCGCTGGCCACTTCTGTGCTAGCCTAGAGAGAGCTCCTTTTTTGTGTGTTAATTATGTAGGTGTTTATTGCTGTCACAAAATGTTAATAGACAGCCTAATAGAAACCATGCTGGCTAATGAGAGCCTCCTGAATGCCTGCTGCTTTACTCTGGGAATAATGGCAGCAGGAATTCGATAGGAAACAGTTTCCCAATCCTGACTTGTGCTCTTACCTTGTGAACACATTGTGCTGTCAACCTTTCATCCATCCCTTTCTGCAAGGTGGTGGAAAGCTAGGGCCTTGCTCTTCCCTCTTCCCAAAGGGGATGGAGGTGGCTATTTGCCTTTCCTGCTTCCTAAAGAGTAAAGGAGGGTTATGGAGCTTGAAAAAGTTATTGTGCCCTCTGAGCCCATTCGAAGCAGCTGTGGCAGGAGCGGAGCACAGAGATCCTTGTTGGGATCTGGTCCTTCCCTCTCCTGCCTGCCCACAAGGCATGTCCTCCAGCCTGGGAAGAAGCCAGGAGACTGGCAACCTGGTTTTATGCAGCCTCTGCCACTGTTTATTTTTATTTTAATGTATCTTTATTTGTAACCCCACTAGCTGCTGAGGGCTGTAATCACATCCTCTTGGCTAGGCAAAGGCAAATAGCAAGGGCACAGGGAGGGAGCAGAGCAGGGCAATTCCCAGGGAACCTGGTTCCCTGGGATGAGTGTGTGTTTTTTCTCCCCTCTCTTCCTCTTTATTGTATTTTTAATGAATTTCCAAAGGTATTTTTGAAGAACTGCTTTAAATCAATAATGAAAGGGGACTCTGTCCATCAGGTCACCTGGCCTGAGTTAATGAGGCTGATACAGCCTCTGGTTTGTTATTTGGAAAGGAAGATTCCCTGTGTTTGAAGGTTGGGGAGGCAGCCTGGTCCTTGGAAAGCAGCAGGACCCAGGAGCTAGTGCAGTGCTCATGGGCAAGGAGCAGGCTGAGTGTGGGCTCCTGGAGCACAACAGGAGGACTGCAGTGCATATAGAGTGTTTGCACTGCGTCGCTGGAGCTTTTCTGTGTGAGTGCGTGGCTTAAGGAAAGGGGGTTTGTGTGGGTTTGTGTTTCTTGGTGTGTAGGAGGAATGGAGGGATAGTTGGGTCTAATGGGCTGAAGGGTCTGTGCTTTCAGGAGAGTGCAAGGAAGAAGGGCTTTGAGTATGACCAAGAGTGCAGAGAAAGGGATGGGTACACTCGTGCAGGTGTGTTGGAGGAGTGCTGGCCTCTATTTCCATAGGGAAGCAAGTCTTCCTCAGCAGAAAAGTCAAAAGAAGGAAAAAAACACTGAAAAAGTCCAAACCCAGGGGGCATAATCCATTTGAGATATTGAAAAGCTGCAGAGCTGAAACTGTGAATGAAATAAGAGACTCCTTTCACCAGACGATATGGAAACTCCCAGCTGGGGCTGAGTTTCATGATTTTTTTTTCTCTAGTGGGCAGAAATTTTATGCTTCTGTTTTTGCTGCCAAAAGGAAAAAAAGGAAAGTGGTCTGATTGCTGCAGAAAGAGCCAAATGCTTCCCTCATGGGCCATCTTGGTGAGCAGTTGTGAAAACACCAGATTTCATTGTGAAGGTGGGAATTCTCAATGGTGAGGAACTGCAAATGAGGCATGTTGCAGGGTCCATATGGAGCTGCTGGTAGGAACCCAACACCTTGCTCTTGGAAGTGTTTCAGGAGAGGCATCCAGGAAATGGCAGGAAAGCAGCTCAAGGTTGGCTCTCAGGAAAACATACTGCCACCAAAATAGAATCTGAGCATCTTCTGTCACCTGGGCACCGGTACCCAGCTCCTGTCAAGTGTTTTTCCTGGCATCCATTCTTCCTGCCTTGAGTTTAACAGGTGGTGCATATTATTTTATGATCAATAAATATCCATGCAGACACTGTGAAATTCCAATCAGAAAAATTTATAGCATTAAGGCAGATATTGTATAGCAGGATACAAATAAATAGAAATTGTCAGTCAAACCCTGGCAGCTCAAGTCTGGTGTCAGTAGCAATAAACAAACTGTTACTTCACAAATCACCTTTATAGTTTTGCCCAGTAAGTGTATTTCTGCAAAGGGATTTTTTTTTTCAGCTTGCAATGGTAAATATCTCCTGGCACTGGTGATTTTAGTATGAAAACAAAGTGTCAAAAGTTGAGGCAAAGAGAGTGACAGTGGAGGACTTGGCCATATTCTTGAATCATTTTCCCAGCACCAAGATTTATTCAGCGGGTTGAGTTTAGGTGTTGAGCTCCTCAGGCAACAACTGGCAACACAACAGGGAAGCTGCTGACTCCTCCTAAGTCAGTGAGAGCTTTCTGCACTGTGGAAGGGTTACTTGGTGCACTTATGTGCAGACCACTGCTGGAGGGGAGGACTAGCATGGACCAGGATGGGGTTGCTAAGGCTGCATCCAGAGGTAAGTGGAAGAATTTATCAATCTAATTTCTTGCACTTGGGTCTGTTTTGCCTACAGTTCATTATTAACATACTTGCTGGTATGACCTGAGCCCAAAAGTATCACCCAGAGATTGTTTTTTGCATGTCTGGAAACTGTTCATTAACTTTCAGCACAACCATGAAATAAAAATGAAAGAAGGGACCAGGTAGCGGTAGTTTTGTACTTTATTTGAGAAGAGAGAGCTACATAAACTATGTTGGGGGTAGAGGTCTACACACAGTTTCATCAATCAATAAATGGAATTATTAACATAACACTGAAGATATGATACTTTGAAGAAGACATAGACACATGACCAAGAAGTATTTACAGCTCTAGCATACAATATATTTATATTTGAGATGCATGTGTGCAGCTGTGCACACATACAGCTGTGTACATGTGCACACACATGTAGGTATAAAAGGCTTTTTAAAAAAAAGTACATAATTGAAGAAATGAGTCTGCCTTTCATTTGCAGCAGCTGACTATTAAACGTGGAAATGGTTCCAGTTTGTGGTGGGCCTGGAGTGGAGGTTTCGGTTTGAAATCTCTGTTCTCTAATGGTCATTTGGCTGAACCTGAAGGATGTCTGTGGTGTGCGATAGGTTGTGGTGGGATGCGCGAGGTGAACGAAAGGGAGGGCAGGGGAGCAATGGGGATGAGGGGGATGTGTGGCTGCTGGGGCAGGAATGTGAAGATGAAAAGAATGACCTTTGGTGATGCCATTAAATCATCTTTTATACTAAACATAAATTATTGACACAGTTTTAAAAAAATAATTTTCTGTTTCATTTCAAGGCTGGGGAGGGAGGAAGGGACAAAGCAGGGAGGGAAGGGAAGGTCTAGTAAAAGTGAATACCTCAGCACTTTAAAAGGTCCCTTGACTTCACTGTGAATCCTTAATTTAAAAAGTCTTGTAAATCTGACTAACTGTATCAGTCCTCCCCTTCCAGCATAGCAGGATGCTCAGTACCCAGGAGGTGATAGGTAGGGACACTACCTTGGCCAGTAGAAATCCAGACCAGGGCTCCTCACCCTGAGCTAGAGCTGGTAGAGATGGGGTGGGGAGGCAGAAATCACAACTACCTTCTTTGAGCTCTTGCTTCGGGCAAAACCTGGCTTGTTCCTGGCAGGGCAGAAGTGTGAGTCTTGGAAAAGGAGGCTGTAGGCTGGAAAAGGTTGAGAACCAGGAAAATGGTGCAAAGGATGCCCCAAACTAAGCAAATGCACTGATGGGTGCAGTGGGTAAAAAGGCTGCTAAAAAAAATCAACTCCTGGAGGAGGGTGGGTATTTCATGTTCACGGCTGCTAACAGCAGGAGTGGCAGCAGGGGAGGTCGCAGTGGTTGCACTGCCTGCCCTGTCAGATAACCTCCTCAAGCCCCCGAAACTCTGTATCCTCCACCCTCACCTGAGGAAACCTTGCCTTCGTGCCTGACCCAGAAGAGGCAGAGAGATCTGTAATGCTTGTTGAAAGCTAAATCAATGTCAATCATTTGCCTGCATCCAAATCCTTCATTTTTTTTTCTCAAAATAACATATGTAAAATAGTACTTTGTTAGCACAAAGTGGAGGAGGGGAGATTATTCAGTGTATTTATTTATTTTTGTTCCGCTTTAAGCCTATCTATACGAAGCTCTCATGCAAGAAATTGCCTCCCAGTTTAGCTGAAATTTTAAAGGACGCTTCTAAAAACAGAAAAATAGGCAAATCTTTTTCACAGAGGGAGTTGGCTGGGTGTGGGGGCTGTGGAGAGGTGTGAGGGAGACTGAAGCAAGCGGATCCCTTTGATCCAAGCCAGAGTCATCAGAGATCAGAATGTATCCACTAAAGATCATGATGTTTGTAACGGCTTGAAGCAGAGAGAGAATGGGCCTGGGAGAACTCCAGCAAGGCAGAAGGTTTAGAGAAATCTCCAAGACTCCTTCAAATAAGTGCATATCATTCTGTAGTGTGTGCTGCTTCACATTCATCCCTCTTCCCTGACTGGGACTCTTTTCCCCTCTCTGCATCTCACCTCTGGCTTTCAGCATGCTCATGATCCATGATGATCCGCCCCTCCTCACTGGGAGTTGACACCTTGCCCATTGCCTTCCTCCTCCCATTTCTCAGCCAGCATCCTTGCTCCCTCCCTTTAGGGCTATTTAGTCTCTGATCTTCTTACTATGTCATTCTTACCATCCTCTCTGAGCTCATCCTTTCTGACTTCTAACGGCTTCTAAGCATCAGAAATCTGTGATCTGCCTCAACTCACCATTTGCAGTGTTGTTGCTCACAATTTCTGAGGTCCTGTGTCTTGGATACTTCACAGTCCCCATGGTCTCAGATTCAGCCTGGATGTGCCATAGTACTGGGGCTGACATAAATCAAAGTAGATGTCAGATAGGTGCTGGGGAAGGGGGACCATCCTCCTGTTTGTCCCTTCTGCTCGCCTGTCCCTGCCTAGCAGATAAGGATAGATCATGGCTTGCTCCTGAGCTTGGCCATATACCCTACTTATTAGCATTTGGTTCAGATGCAACTGAGGCCCAAGAGTAATACAATATTGCTATAAAAATATAATAACTAAGGACATAGGAACAGCTAGGGAGTTAGGGGAGGACGAGGGTGGGGTTGATTTTGAAGTTTATTAGAATGCAGAACCAGTCATGTCAGAATAAGTTTGTCTGCTTTGTGCAGCCTTAAAGCAGGGCTGAGGTTTTGCAGTGTGATGAGAAGGCTTTTATACGTTGTGAGGCTGAGAACTGCTATATTGTTTACAGCTACTCATGTCTGCGTGTTGTCACGACAAGTTGTTGTTCTGTATTCAGATAAACAGATCCAGGACAGTGGCCACACATTGTAGTTACTGCACGAAATGGAGTCCAAGCTGGTTGGCAACAGGAGCGTGAGGACTCTCTGACAATGCAGGCAGCAGAGCTCCAAGTCAGCCACAAAAAAAGCCCTGGGTTAGCAGAGCTGTAAATAGGAACCTGAGGTGGACACTCAGCAGCTGTGATGCTCTGCTACCCCTGCCAGGGTACATTAACACTGATGCTCTGCCACCAGCATGACTTGGATGTGCTTCTCATTTCTTGTAGCTTCTCACTAAGCTGATATAGTTCAGGGTGTGTTCAGATAATTTTTTGGGCATATCATCTTTAGTCTTGTCCAAGAGAATGATCAGGACAAAATCCACTGTATGTAGTCTGAACAAGCAGCTGTACATGAGCTGTGACTACTTTTCCATCTGAAGTCTTGGTTGTTGCCACCAGCTCTTCAAGTGTCCTGAGGGCATAGATCTTCATTTCTGGCTAAATCTTTTCTGGGAATTCCTGATACAGGGTGATAGGGCAGAATTTTTAGCAATGTGCCTTTTTTATCGATTGAAGTTGTAAAGTCTTTTAAGGGGAATAGTCTCATTAAATGCCTTTTTTTGGGTCTTCCAAGATTTGTCTGTTTGTCCTTAACCACCAGTAACTTCAGTTGCTGGTCAAAGCTGCATGAGATGATCTGACATTCCAATAAAGGCATTGTTTCTCAAGTGCTAAAGATACAATATTTCTCCATCTGTCAAACTGTTCCGGTAGATCTGACTGTAGAAGACAGGAGCATTTCATGGGCCAAATAAGAGGTGAAGCTTTGAGAGATGGAACACTGGTGTGGAATGCAGTAGAACAGAAAATTTAATTCTGGAGGGGAATTTCCTCTCTTGGGTTCTGCCTTGGTCACACTGCATTTTAAGACATCCAGCCTCCGCCATTTGGAAAGAGACGATAAAAGCTCAGGTTTACAAGAGGAAAAGCAAATCAAAGCCGAACACAAACCCTGAGGGGACATTCCCTGTTGGCTGCCACCACGAGGAGGGGCCCGTGGTTCCCCCGGGATCGGGATGGGGACGCGGCCGCTGTCCGCGGTGCTGAAGGCGCCGCCCGCCGCAGCCCCGCTCGAGGGTCTCCGCTGCAGGAGGGTCGGTAGGGACAGGTCAGCAGCAGCAGCTCCTGCCTCGCTTCCCTCAGCAGCTGCCCTAAGCCTGTCCTGGCGGTCTGATGCACAGGGGGAGGGTTCGGAGGGCTGCTAACGCCTCATGCTCGCTGCTTTTTGGTTTTTCATTTGGTTGGTTTGTTTTTTTCCCCTCTTAGCCTTGACAGGGGTTTGAACTGNCGCCCGCCGCAGCCCCGCTCGAGGGTCTCCGCTGCAGGAGGGTCGGTAGGGACAGGTCAGCAGCAGCAGCTCCTGCCTCGCTTCCCTCAGCAGCTGCCCTAAGCCTGTCCTGGCGGTCTGATGCACAGGGGGAGGGTTCGGAGGGCTGCTAACGCCTCATGCTCGCTGCTTTTTGGTTTTTCGTTTGGTTGTTTTTTCCCCTCTTAGCCTTGATGGGGCCTTGAACTGTCTGAAGTCATGTGAGCAGTGCTTGCACCAAAGAGCTTTTGGAGAGGCATAAAAGAGTGTGCAGTCCAGACACTTGCTCCTGAAAAGGAACTGAGCAACAAAGCTGATACCTTACACAAAGGGAAATATTCTATCTCTCTCCCCATCCCAAATCTGCCTCTTAACTTAATTTCAGATTTCAAGGAAGCTGTAAGATGGGATTTGCTCTGTATTAGCAGAAGAAGAGAAAGGAAATTAAAAGTGAGGGAGATTTGTAGCATAGACAGCGGCTCCCATCTTGATGGTCAATGTTCTCTGTTGCCAGGGTGAATACTCTGAGTCTTTTCTCATATACAAGCATAGATTTCTTGCCTTATAAACCACCTACTGCCTTTTTTTTTTAACTTGTAGAATTTCGTTCTTTTTCTGTCTCCTGCTGCTCCATCCCTAATGTTGTAGTGATCCTTAGTGCCTCTTAGCATCCAGTCCTTACTGACTTCAGACAAACTTGTGGTTGTTCAATGCCTTCAAATTTTAGCTAGCATTACACAAGATGGTTTAGTTACATAGGAACAGTTCAGTCCCTTGCTGATTATTTCTATTGTCTCAATCTAGCTATATAAGAATGAGGCTGCACTAGAACAGATCCCAGGTGGAATCAATCCCAACTGTCCTTCCAGCAATCAGAGCAACCTGCTGGGGACTGAGTAACAGTTGAATTCTTGGTGAGAGAAATTACAGGCATAAAAACAAAATCAAATAGACTCCTTCTGCTCATTCAACACTTCAGAACATATTTATAGGTAGTGCTCATAGCATCTTAAAAAAACTGAGTTTAAAAAGAAATTACATTGCTCCTGTTGGGGAAAATAAGTTTCCTTTTCTGTCACTTTCACTATCTTTGCCCCCGATGAAAAGCAGGAAGACAGACATGAATTACATACCCTTTCAGCCCTGCTCTCTCCTGCTTGGGCTGTTCTGATACCCCTGAGATGGAGCTGTGAAAATGAGGAGATTGAAGGTCATGTGAGGGCCATCAAAACTGGAAGAAGAATGTGAGAGATGGGTGGAAACCTGCTGATGAAAAGCTGGGGACCTGCTGTGTGAAGCGGGGAAGGACTTAGTAGAGGAACAGATGGCTTTACAGTCTGACTCCCAATTGTGCCTGTTCCTTAGACTCCTCCACTGTATCCCTCTCCCTCTGCTCTCAAGTCTTGCTGTCAGTGGAAGGAAAAGCTGAAGAGAAATCTTAATGAAAATCCCTACATAAAGGACACTTCAAATTTTTTCTCACTGTTACATTAAAGATAGCCATACCCTAATTCAGGCTTTATGTAAGTAGATAAGAGAGCCACACAAACCACTGTTCTGAACTCACTGGTGAATGTATCAGAATAGAAACAAATTAGCAGGACAGATGGATAGTCTTTCCCTCTACCTGTTGGAATTATTTGCCAAAAGAAAGAAAATATAGCTGATCTAGAGCTTGGAGAGGACATAGCTGAGACTTCAAGTGGAAGAACAGTCCTCCTAAAGGTACACAGGAAAGCTGTACCATGAGCAGAGAGTCCCTGCTCTACCATGGATCTGCATTTCTCACAGTAGAAAAGTTAGGCAGAAGGCATGTGTCTTCCAAGGCCAGTGCTCTTTAATGGGATGGGAGGAAGAGCACGTGGCAGGTACGAGTTATTGCCTTGGGAAGACTCAATGATGGGAGGAAGGACTGTAGGGACTAAACTAATCAGCAGACTTGCCCCTGCTTCAAGACTGGAAGGAGCTAAGACTCCTCTGTGGCATGGCTGAGACTGAGCACTGAGTAATCCCTGGGGCATAGACATCTAGGCACCAATGTGGACAGCAGAAGCTGCCGCGTGGTGAAAGCAGATGGCTGAGATTCTGTGAAGGGCAAAACCAGAGGCCTCACAATCTGATCACAGAAGTCAGTTCTTGAGATGAAATCAAACCAGCCACCTAAGCAGACATGTCTCACACAGAAGGGTCTTGTAAAAAGCACCCCCTTCCCATTCCCCCTCCACACTTTCACATTCAGTGTAGAAGAGAATATCAAGGTTATGTGTTTCCTGAAATATGGTTGCCTGAATAAATACACTGACAGAGACCTCTTTGTAAAGCAATAGCGGAATGAGTAACAGTGCATCGCTATCATGGGAAATAAAAAGAAAAGTAACCCAAATGCAATTCAGCCAAAATCATTCCAAACCCCAAAGGTTGGCCTTTTTTTTTTTTTTTAATGTGTCTGACATTTTATGGCATCAATAATGCAAACAAAGAGGAAATCATATTTGCAGAGCACTAATGCACGGATGTCTAAAGCGAAATACAATACTGATTACTTTTTAAATGAAGCCACCAGGTTTTGATGTGCTGTGGCGGTTAAATTGGTCCATCAAATTCCTTCTCTAGTCTAAAACAACAGCTTGACCTTCTTTGTAACCTTGGATAGCCTTTTCTGCTGTATTCTGATTGGGAATGGTAAGTGTTAGTTTGAAGCAATCTTCCTTACAGGCCTGTTTTTGGAAATGCTAAGGGCATGGATGATGAGGGGAGCTATGGACACGTCACCTCCTCTTAGCCTACCCAAGGTCTTTCACAAACACAGCAACAAACCTAGTGCTAGGAGCTGTTGGTGAGAACAGAGGTGGGCTCTGAAAGGGATTTTTACAAGTACTATAGCCTGTCTCTTGCCTAGAACCTTCTGCAGAAGACCGTAGAGAAGTGTTCAAATTTAAAGACAAGTGCGTGAATAAGAAGACTTGGCAAAAGAATATATAGTAAAATAACTAGTTTCCTTCCCTTCATTTTCCAGTATCTTCAATGCTATTACTTTTTTTTCATACAGAAGTGCGTCTCAGAGGTGCATCTAGGGTAAACAGATGAAATGGTCTCTATGCACAAAGAGAGAAGCTGCTGTTTTCCTTGGGAATTGTTGCTGCTCAGTCCACTGTTACAGTGAAAGAGGGGTTTCGGCCTGGCCTGTGCTACCAGCTTAACTGCTGGAGCAGTGAGTCAGGAGCCAGGAGACTTCTTTTGCAGTGTTCTCTGACTTGCACTGAATGAACTACGTGAACTGCTTTGAGTCGTGCAGCTTCAGTTTTCCAGACAGAGTGCATCAGCAGGGTGGTGGATAGGACTGGATCTTTTCCTATCAGCTGGAAGGCTGTCTGTCATTCAGGCCTGGATCAGGTCCAGTCCATGCCCTGGCTTTGTGAATTGCATGTTTTGGAGTCAATCAATGTAAGCAGCTAATTGCCACTGGTTAAAAGGTGCCTTTTAATTATGATTGTGTTGCTGCTGGAGACAAGAAGGGAACCGTTTGTCACCAGGAAAGATTCTGTGTCTCTAGTGCTGTAAACTTCTTTAGGGAGTTAAATAAACACAGGTTGGAGCTACTGTCACTTAGGATAGAAAATCAGTTTCAGCAGAAATGGCCTGGATGAGGTTAGAGTCACGCTCTGCCAGGGTCAAAAATGATAGCGGCTGCTCCCCGACCCTTCTCCTGTGCAGGAGGGTGGGACCCTATGGGCTTCAGCCGGGATTTACAGGAGATACTCCACATGCATTACAATGAGCTTTGCTGTAAAATTCACTGCACAGAGGTTAATCTAGATGTCAACATTGCCTGACAGCAGTGAAATTACTCCGGGGCAGTGCTCCTTCTGAAGTCTTAATATAACAGTCAATTCCATCCTGCCTGCAGGAAATGAAAGTTTTCTGCTTTCTGTGCGGAATCATTCGGCGCCAATTTTCTCACTGTTTGAAGTCCAAACTGTTTGTGGTCTTGGGATTCACCTCACATTAAGACTTTCACTTCACTTAAAAACTCTGCTAGTCAAGTCCTGAGAACTGCAAGGACAGGAGCCACACAGGGAGGAAAAAGAAGAGGGTGGATGGAGAAATCTTATCTCACCTACCACATCAAACTCAAACAGCTTCACCAGCCCTTTGCGCCCTGAAGAGAGTGCATACAGCAGCTCAGTTATCTAAATATCAAGCAGCAAAGACCGGGGAGGTTGGAAACCAGCAGAGAGTGAGGGAAAGTATGTGAGAAAATATTCGGACTTCCCAGAGCTATGATTTTCTTTAGAGGTATTTGAGTCCTTCCCTGCTGGGGTCTTGTCCTAAGAAGCCAATAGTCCAGCAGTTAAACAGCCCCTCAGAGCAGCTGCTCAGGTTTTCAGGTGCAGGATCAGTTGCTTGTGCCAGGTGGGAGATCAGTTCCCATAGAGAACTCCTGGCAGTCCGAGGCAGTGCTGGTTAGTTTTCTTGTGCCTCCCTACTTCTTGGAGAGATGCTAAAATTGAAGGCTTAAAAGAAGACAGGAGGAAAGGTGGTCATTCCTATAGCTGGAAAAGAGCTGTTGGATTCAGAGCGTGAGAAATTAAAGATATCAAGATGAAACCAACCTAACAGTTCAGCTCAGCCTCTGGAGAAAGCTCTAGGATTGTTTTCTTCTTTCTCTTTGGTTCCTAATTCCTTTCTTCAGTTCAGTTTTTCAGTGCTGCAAGCGATGGGGCTTCTATCGCTTCTCTCAGGGAACTGAGGGAATAAGAGGCACAGGATAGACCGAATGCTTCTACAGTCCCCTTGGAGCAGTGGTTCACACCTCTACTGGTGTCATTCGTGACACTGCCAATGAGAATGGATGTTTTGAAACCAATGTGCTCTGGGCTTGAAATTCAATATCCCTGCTTGAAAGGAAAGCGGCAAAAGGAAGAGAGGAAACAGTCCTATCTTTTGGGATTTAGCAACTACTTAATAAACATTAAATGCATAGGGCTATAAGTGGTTCGGGAGGGTGGGGAGTGGAGTAGCAACCTAGAGCTAAGAATGTTTGTCCACTTTTGGAAAGCAGAGCTGAAAAAGGGAAGATGACTTCTCTGTGCAGTCTTTGGTATTCCTTTGGAAACAAGCAGTGCTGTTATCCCAAGGCTGTGACCTTGTCTTTTCCATCCGAAAGCCACCGCATCTGACTGATGGACAAGCATTTGGAGATGTGCTAAAGCATGTCCATACCTGCTGAACCTCATCACAGAGGAGCATGTTGATGCACCAAGGTCTTCCAGTTATCAGAGGAGCCACTACAGCAAGGCATCGCAGACAGGTCCCATTTATTCAGCTCGCTACAACAGGAAAGCAGAGCTACAACTGTTTATAGAAGTATGAAAACAAACCATGGCTGTAGCGGTTCAGCTGGTCCCTGGACAGGTCAAGAAGCAAAGACAGACTCCGTCTTTGCATCATGCGCCAGCATCTCAGCTACTTGCTTTGCCTCTTTGTTTACCATTAGGAATCACAACTGGGCAAAGGACATAGGTGTTCCCTGGCAGCAGAGGAGGAAATCTGCAGCCTTAATAAAACCGCCTAAGATCACAGTGCTGAACAAAATAAATACCTGATGGGCAAGTATTCAGAAATAATTCCAGTTTCGCAGGCTTGCAGGGATCGAAGTCTGCAGCTTTAACCCACAGCCCGAACTCAGGTAGACCCATACATGCAAATTTGAGGAAATAAGAACCTTTCACATGAAATAAATGAGCTCAGTTAGCATTAGGCTTCTGTGTCTGTGGCCCTGAAAAGCTTTTTTTCTGAGACCTTGATTTTCTTGTATTTTCACGAAGAAGGAAAATAACTGAAGAGTGCAAACCCTGGCTATTTTGTTTTCTGTATGGATAAATGATCCTTTGTTTTTGTGGGTTTCTTCCTTCTTTTTTGAACCAGTATTTGCCCTGTATTACAGCTAACCTTTCCTGGAGCTCTGATATGTTGCTTTTTTTCTTTTGATTTTTGCTTATATATCTGTCTCGCCATTTAAAATTCTACACTGCACTCCCTAAACCAGTCTTGATTTCCCAACCGAAGATACTCACTTGGCTTCTAAAATCATCCTTTCCCTTTCCTTGGCTTTTTTATTTCCCCACATATTTTTTGCCTTGTTCCACCCACTCCTGGGGACAGCAGACAGCTCATAGCTAATGATGTCTCTCGAGCAAGCAGCCTCTCTAAAGACATCCCAGATTTTCACATTAGTCTGTACAACACATGCTTCCAGAACCAACTGTTTGTGAATTCAGCACCTAGAGGGACCAGGCACAAGCATGAAATGATGCAGCTTGGTATCTTTTCCACCGCCAAAAGGAATGCATTGAAGGACATTTCATAAAGACCAAATGGAAAGCTTTCTGGGAGACAGGGTGGGCTTTGGTCTGGCAGATCATTGCATGTCTTTCCTCAGCTAAATCCCAGCTTTCCTCCTTGAAACCTGTCAGACTGCTGTAGAAACATATTTAAAGACTAAAAAGGAAAAGACAGGTCACTGATAAGTCCCCAAGACTAGAGACGTATTGACTGCCCACAGTTTGGGGTCCTAGCATGTGATTGCCAGCTCTTTCATGAGCCAGAATAGCACCTTCAACTCTCAGAAATCTTAATTTCAGCGACAACCTCCTAGTACCTGAGCTCATGCTTACACTTTCAGTGTAAGGAAGCAGCGTGCTCTTAGGATGGTGTCAAACCCATGGTGCCCAAACTGATGCTCCTTCAAGCTGCCTGTTATCAGGGTCCTTGAGAAAGCTGCTGCTGGAGGAGTTTAGTGGTGGGAAACCTTCCTGGGCAGGCTAATTAGGCCTGGCTTGTCCCCAAGCTGTGTGTGACTTCTTGGTGTTCTCAGGCAATGGGAATAGTTTTTGTCTCTTAGCAGAAGCATGGTAATGAGCAGTATCTCTTGTGGAGGTGGAGAAGAAGCATAAGCTCATTCCTCTTGTCATCTGAGAGTACGCTGTGAACATTTCCCCCACTTCCCTTCCTCCTTCCCTACACGCAGAGGGATGCCAGAGCCGGTGCCAGAGCTCCTCTTCCTACAAGGAAGGGCACCACCACCAGTGGGCAGCTCCACTTCTGGTCCAGGGAAGATGCTTCTGGAAATGAGGGCTCAGGAAGTTCATTGGTTCAACCCAGCTGTTTTCCCTGGTCCCCTCCAAAACACTCGTGCCAAAAAGAGATGTAGCAGTTGTCATCGTGTCTTCAGATACAAAACAGCACATTCCAAAACAAGCCTTCATCCAGCACCAAGAGACCATGATGGGACAGCAGTGGCAGGGGAGCTGTCAGGCAGCAGCACAGTCTTGCTTTTTTGAGCAATTTTTCACAGCTAGCTTTGATAAAAGAACCTTTGTCTTTTTTTTTTTTTTTATTCCTGAGGCAGCCACTGCCCTTGGGGGAATTACAGCAAGGCAGGCAGAGAGCCTGGACCTTGCCCTCAGGAGCAGTGGGCCCGTTTTCTTGCCTCTCATGAGACTACTTACTCTTAACCATACCTAGGGCTGGTGTCACACTCTGCTCCCAAGCTCACTTTGCTCTTGTGGCCTTATAGAGAACTGGCAAATGGAACAGGGAGGCAATTTGGGGCCGGAGGGGAAGGAGGATGGAGAAAAAGGAGGCTGTAGCTGATGTACAGCATGGCTATGTGGGGACTACCACTGACTGTGGGAAGACGGTGTCTGTTAGTAATTTGACTGTGTTAGGACCTGCGAAACTGTCCGCAAGAGAAATGAGAGCTAGGGAGAGGGGCGGACAAAACAGTGACTTGCAGAGTGTGGCGCAGTGACTGGGAGCCACGTGAGCAGACAGCCATTGGGCTGCGAGATGGGCTGCCCCAGGGGAGGGTTTTCTCTTGAAGGCACAGGGCTATTCATCACCACTGCTTGCTCTCCCATTGCAAAACAACCCCAGTACTTCAGGCAAAGTGACCTGCATGCAAAGGGAGCTATGGCAGGGCCAGCAGCCTTAGACCTGATCCCTTTCATTTCCCAAGATGAGTCTGGGTAGGCAAATGAGGGAAGCCAGGAGACATTCTCTCCCAAAGGAGCAAGATACTGCTGGTCAGGGTTGCAGGGACGTGTGTGCGGCTCCTGCCTGCACAGCCACGCACCTGATCAGTGACAGTCCTTCCAGCCTCCGCTGGCAGGGGTCTGTCCCCCATCTCAAATAGCAGGGGAAAAGCTACTCCTTGATCTGATGAGGTTACCACCAACCCAACATCTTCCACTCCAAGCTGACGTTGCTTATCATGCAAGCACAGACTAACACCACGGCACTGCTGGCACCACAAGCCTCCTTGCAACAGCACTGCCTGCCCTGACGGAAACCCTGAGCCAAGTCATGCCATATCCGCAGGTGGGAGGTAGAGAATGGCAAGAAATGGGGGTTAAGAGAGTATGCTGAAAGCTTCCTTTTCACTAGACCTCTATGACCAGGCTTGGGACAGGTTCACTCGCCTCCCCTCATGTCAAAGCTTTAAACACCGCTGAGGCCATGGGGACGGAGCTAAGATCCCTTTTCCCTCTGCTCTCCCTCCATGTGTGTTCCGTTTCTGACAAACACCACATCCGAGCAGGCTATTTTTGTTCTGGTGGTTGTCGCCGTCTCAAAATTGCCTTGACGATGCCTGTGGCATCCGCTGACCGCCCGCGCTCTCCTCCCAGGAGCAGCTGCCAAGCTGAGGTCCCCCCACTGCCATGTCCTCCATCAGCCGGAGGAAGAAACAGACCAGAAATGTTTCATTTTCTGGGTCCGCTCCGGACATATGGGATTCAGCATCAGATTCAGCTTTGCAACCAGGCTGGGATTATTTCTGGCTTGAGGGAGGCGGCTGCAGGGCGGACGCTTCTGCTGAGCTCTGCTGTCCCCACTAGCGGCTGCCCCTGCCTGCCAGGCCCTCGTCCTCATTGAGATGCAAGGCTGGCGGCCGCGGCCGGCCGCAGAGCCGGCTGCTCCTGGAGGCACCTTCCCCTCCCTTCCCTCCTCCCGGGGCTGCCTGTGGAGCTATTCTTCAGCCTCTGCATTTCACAACAGCTCAAAGGCAGATGCATCAATCCTTTCAGGGGCCGGGGACGTGAGGAGAATGGCGATGGGGCTGCAGGCAGGTGCTGGTGTGTTCCCAGTCAGCTCACGAGCCTTGGCCCCGTTCCCCTGCCTGCGTGTGCCCTAGCATTGCACTGAGGAATAGGGGGAGGAAGATGATGGCAGGCAACAGCCCCATAGGCACACGCAGCCAAGGGGGCTCCCAGCTGCTCTGCCAAGTGCAGCCTTTCCCCCATGCTAGGAGGAGCGGCTGCGACCCTGTCCACGGAGGGTCTACACCAGGCATGAATTTGGTGTGGACAGGTAAGGAAGGGGGGACAACCCCATGGCCTCTAGTGAAGTGAAGAGTGAGGAGAAAACAGGGTGGGGGATGAGGGGGTTGTTCCTTCCAAAGTCACCATCTCTGCTGGGCGAACGGCACTCCCGGCTTGCGCACTGGAATGGGTTGGGGATGATTGAGGAATGGGTCGCCAGGACCCCCTCGGCTCTCGCACAGCCACTTCGGTCCCACTGCTCTCCTGCCCCGGCAGTGCTCGGCGTGGGGCAGGAGGGAGGGCTGGCTCCGGCCGACTCGCTGTCTGCTGGGTCCCGGTGTGTGTTTTACCCGTAGGTGCCACAATCCTTTGACTGTGTGTTCAAAGCCTTGAGTCTATACATTTAAGAATCAGCAAATTAGAAAAATTGTCCTGAAATGTCAAAGGGAAGAAAAAGGCAGGAAGGCAGCAGGGGAGGGATTGGGAGGTAGATAGGGAAGGGGAAAAAGTGGTCAGTAAAAGAGAGTTCATCCAGGGTCACTGACCTGGCCTGGTGCCCATCACCTATGGGCAGGGAAGGAGGGAGCGAGGAAAGGAAGAAAAGGGAGGACTAGTTCACACATTCAGTGTATATCATACAGCCAGGGCAGGGCTCTCCTCCCACAGCTCCTGTCTGAGACAGCATCGCTGCCTCAGCCCATCCAGAGCCCTGCCCAACAGCCCGGACCGTAGCCTCACAGCAGGGTTACAATTCACTGCTTAGCTCCTCAGGGGAAGGATTCCTTCTCTTTTCTTTCTTTTTTAATTATATATATCTTTTTAAGTAGTTTTTCTCTCCCTTTTTTTTTGTTTCCTTTTTTTTCAGTCTTATAGTTTCTGTAACAGCAGCTTCTTTCTGTATTGGCGTAGAAGTTATATATAGAGAGATATCTATAAATATATATATAAGCCAAACTGCCTTACAGGTCATTGTTTTGTGGGGTTTTTTGTTGATTTGACTTTTGTTTTGTTTTTCAGTGTTGTATGTGTAGCAGGCACTTGAGTTTATATGACGATGTTTGCTTGGGAGCTGAGGGGCAGGGGACTTGGAAGGGGGAGAGGGAAGGAAGGACAGAAGGAAGGATCAAGGACTCTTGACAAGTGGCCATGGCTAGCCAAGGATGTCCAGGTAGATTGGTGTGGCCTTGCCCAGAGCATGAAGGATCTTGTAGATCTCCTTGATGTTGAGCCGTTGCTGAGGTTCTCTCTGCCAGCAGCCCAACATGATGTCGTAAACCTCCTTGGGGCAGACTCGAGGCCTTTCCAAAACTCGGCCTTGGGTAATGCACTCAATGACCTGAAAGAGAGAAAAGTAATATCAAACACCAGCCTTCTGGGCTCACATACCAGGCAGTTCTTGGATGATGCCCCATTCCTGATACTTCATGGCTGTCCCCATACCATTTAGTGTCTGGGTGCAGAGGAGCTGAGCCACTTCTGCAGAGACGTGGCTACAGATCTCACCTGTTTGGGAGCTGCAAGACTGAAGCTCCAGGTAAACCTTCCACTTTAAAGCCATCCGGAATGGCATGCAAAGACTTTTACCAGTTGTCTCTTAAGTGCCTTACTGCATCCATGAAATAGGAAACCACAAGCAAATTATACAGAGTTTTAATTGGTGTTGGATGGCATTTTTTTTTCTGCTAGTGTAAGAAAGAAAAAAAAAGCCTCCAAACTGAAAACAAAGTAATAGTTTTACACAAATGAAATGATGCTTTCTCTCCTGAAAATCAAGAGTCTTTCCTGTTGTAATCCCCAAGCAGAATTCTCCAGAGGAAAGTTCAGAACATCTCTTCCTACCTCCATCTCCAAGGGCAAATTTGCCTTACTTTGGCATAAGAAAGCATCTGAAAGAATAACATTCCATCTGAGATGACATTTGTGATGGAAGAAAAAAAGAATGCAGTGCTAAAACCTTGCTCTGGGTCAGCTCAGTGCTGCTAATGAGAGGACTGGCGCTCCTGGACAGATCACAATTTTCTTTGGAGGGCTGCTTTTGGAAAAGACTTCCCTAAACGGCTGTTTGTGTGTTGCTCACCAGAGGAATGGATGCAAAGGGAATTGGGATAAGCTTTGCAGAGAGCTGCTATTGCTGTCGGGCGGCCTCGGTTGGAGCTGCCGAGTCCCAGCTTCGCAGGGTGTGAGTGACCTGACACGCTCTGCAGATAAACACGGCTCCTAAACAGAGTGCTGAGGGAAGCCACCCGTCGAGGGGTGCCTGAAGTTTCTCTTTTATGAATAGTAATGGCCCTGCCACACAGCTCAGCAGATAGTTCCCGCTTCGCTGTTAGCATATAAATATGCAGGGAAGAGATTAGGACCTGCTGAAAGCAGGGAGAGGAGACTGCAGCATGCAGGGAGGCCTGCAACCCACAAAGCTGTCAGCAGCAGGGACTTGGGAGCGGAGGTAAGTTCTGGTTTCTGAACAGCGTCCTGGATAGGAACCATGTGGTGGGCCCTGACCCTCCGGAGTGAAGGAAGGGCATAGACAGGAGCTAATGGCCCGGCTGAGAATCTAAGAAGGTCCCTGACTTACCTCGCTGCTCAGGCAGGAGCTCTTCTAGCCTTGAACAAACCTTGTGGGGACATGAGGCCATGCAGATGCCGTGAAAGAAGCGAGCATCCCAGTCTTGCTGTACCTAATGCCCACAAATGGCAGTGATGGCACTGGCAAGCCTGGATCTCGGCCATAGTCCTGTCCTGGCAGCCTGGAGCCCGGTGCTGACCTGCTCTATCTTCTCACTGTCGGGAGCTGCAACCACCCGGTGCGTGAGCCAGATGAGAGCTACCGTGTCGCCCTTTTGACAGGGAAGTGTGGATGCTGGATGGGCTCAGAGCCAAGTGCATGCAGCAGCAAGCAAGCAAAGGACAAGATCTCCCCAAGGATGGAAAAAAAAAAAGGAAACAGCCAATACAGCTGCATCCCAGACTGCGTGCAGATCTTGACCAGCTCTCTTCCCCCAAGGTGGCTGTTCTCAGTCCTGCTGCCCTGCAAAGGAAACTGAGGCATGGAAGCCCCGGAGCTCTCCTCGCCCAACAAGCCTCTCATCCGCGCACAAGCTGCATGTGTTCATTTGTGTGTGTGTTTGTATTTACCCTCCCAGGGAAATGCAAAAGCAGCTCATTAGTGTGACAAATCACTTCTGTCGCTGTCTGTTCCGTTGTTTGCGACTCCAAAATGTTTGCGTGTGCGACTTTGGGATATACAGTCAGGCCCCATTGAGCACACGAATGGGCAAGTATTAGAGATGTAAAGCAACACCTTGGATTTGCCATCTCTGCAACTCACTTAATTAAGGGATCTGTGTCCAGAAAGCAGAAAATGCACATTTCTCCTTACAAAAGGTGAAATTGCTGAAATCCATTAGACACACAGTAGGATAAAAATGTGCAAGGTTCCCACAGACTCCTTTGTCAATGCATCATGTTCTTCTAGAATACTCCCTGCTATTCTGAGCAAAAACCTTCCAGTGCATTTTCTGCTGATGTACCTCAAACCTCAAGTCTGGCTAATCCCTGCCAGTCTCCCCAGATTTTTTTTTTTTACAATGTAAAAAAGGCTGCAATTTTTGATTTTCAAAGAAATAATAAGGCCCATCCAGGCCTTTGGGTCCTGCTCTCAATGAATATGAGAAAACCATCTAATAGATACAGCAAAAAGCTCCAGAGAACAATGCTATAAAACCTGCCTCAGCCACGGTCTCAACAACCTGAAGACTGCAATAAATGATCAAGAACCTCTGCTATAAAGCAAAGAGGAAGAGAATGGGGGAAATTGAGGGCACCACAGAACTTAGATACCGGTAATAATTTGGGTATCCCCAGGTCTGACAACACCCAGGAGTTTAATCAGATGAGGTTGTTATGAAGGTGCATCAGGAATTAGAAGAGAGTAACTGAGAATGAACCATTACATGGCTTTGCCAGAGCCATTTAATTCCTGCATGCCTCAGTTTCCCTAGTTCTTAAATGCAGATAATGACACTTCTTACAATGAGGAGATTTTTTTTTATCTCCATGCCTGCAAAAGGATGTAGTGAATAAATATTGCAGGTGCTAAGGTGGGGACCATCAACATACAATTTGCTTTGCAAGCAGTGATGGGAAAAAGAAGCTTCCAGCTGAGGGGTCTCAGCACTGCTGTACCTCTGTGTTTGAGAGCTGAAACCAGGGCTGCTTCCCATACGTGAAGATCTCCCAGAGGATCACCCCGAAGCTCCAGACGTCACTCTCCGTGGTGAACTTCCTGTACATGATGCTCTCCGGAGGCATCCAGCGGATAGGCAGCATGGTGTGTCCTCCAACCTGTGCGAGGGCAAAGGCAGGAGGAAATCTGAGTTATCTGAGCCCAAGGAAGGAACCAGCCTTGGTGTGATGTGGGCAAACTCAGGGCCACTCTGCAAGCTACTTTTGGGAGGAGATGTTCAGAAAAGCTGCAACCTCCCTTGCTGCCCATGGGCTTACCCAGCAGTCCCGCCTGGTTAGCGTGATGGATAGGGAGTGTCACATATAAATGATGTCCTCTCCTCCCCAAAATGGGCTTGTAAGGAAATGATACGACAAAAAGCCAAGAACATACTCAGGCTGATGAACCAGCAGGCAACATAAGAAACAGAGCTTTTAACCAAATAATACTGTTCTGAGCTTNCTCTCCTCCCCAAAATGGGCTTGTAAGGAAATGATACGACAAAAAGCCAAGAACATACTCAGGCTGTGCAGGCTGATGAACCAGCAGGCAACACAAGAAACAGGGCTTTTAACCAAATAATACTGCTCTGAGCTTTATTGGAGCTTGGTGCAGTGGGGTATCCATCCCAAATGAAGAGTGAGGTTTGTCCCTCACCCTTTGTAAAGTGTCCGAGCCAGACACTGGCATCTGAGCATCACCTAACTGCATGAAAGATTTCCCACTCATAAAACTGTGCTACAGGCCTTTTCAAAGGGTGCATAAATGCCTGCAGGACCGCACTGCAAGAGGGCAGGCTGTTTGTCAGCCTTTTACACACAGGGATGTGTCCAGCATTTACTGGAGGAAGGGGAGCCCTCCCCTCTGGAGAGTGTGGATGTGGAAGAGCCCTGAGGCAAGTCCCGTTGGGGTCTGTTAACTGAGGGGAAGCTTCTTTCTTCATCAGGGTCCGCCCATCTCTAGGGCACATGAATCCAGCAGGTGGGTGCATGCAAACAGTCTGAAAACAGGTGGATTTAACTTTATATTCACTAGAGATTTCTAAATAAGTGTCTGTGTTTTTTCTGTTCTGTCCCTTTGCTCAAGAAACACCATCTGTGGGGGAAGAGCTAATTGATAAGAGCAGGCGGTGCTGGAAGCAGGACGGCTGCAAGTCTCCGGCATTTGTTTCTGCTGAGGTTTTACTGGGGATGAGAGAGCACTTTTGTGGCACTGCTTGGAGGACTGCTTGTCTCTTTACAGATGCCAAGAAAAGCAAGCGCTAACCCCTCTGTAGCACTGCAACAGAGCCAAAGGGACAGGAATGTCTCTGGTTCTGTGACAAACTGGGAGGAGAAGATAGCTGCTGTCTAGGTTTTCTGCACATGTGCAACTGTTCAAAAAAATGAGGTCATTGTGCTTGTTTGGATGTAAATGTTTCTTGTACAAACAAACGTTCTCTTCCAAGCACCCAGCCGTCCCAATCTCCCACAGGTTTCTCTGCTTGATTAAAGCAGACTTAGTGCAGGGAAGGGTCAGTACTGAGGCAAAACAGAGTACCAGGGAGCAACCAAGACAGTGCGGAGAGGTGTGCTGGACTAGGCTGTGAAAGGGGTATGAGGCTTAGCAGGCTTTCAGTAGAGGCAGTGGGAGTAGGACTCTTCTGGAGTTAGAATTTAGAGCTGGGTTTGAAGTGTTGTATTGAGTTCTGCAGCCTGGCTCTTTTTCTATCACTAAAATAGCCCCATTTAGCAAAGAATAAAGCAGTCAATATGGGGAATGGAAAGAAAAAAGAGAGAAGGGAAGAGAAGGGAAGGGAAGGGAAGAGAAGAGAAGAGAAGAGAAGAGAGAAGAGAGAAGAGAGAAGAGAGAAGAGAGAAGAGAGAAGAGAGAAGAGAGAAGAGAGAAGAGAGAAGAGAGAAGAGAGAAGAGAGAAGAGAGAAGAGAGAAGAGAGAAGAGAGAAGAGAGAAGAGAGAAGAGAGAAGAGAGAAGAGAGAAGAGAGAAGAGAGAAGAGAGAAGAGAGAAGAGAGAAGAGAGAAGAGAGAAGAGAGAAGAGAGAAGAGAGAAGAGAGAAGAGAGAAGAGAGAAGAGAGAAGAGAGAAGAGAGAAGAGAGAAGAGAGAAGAGAGAAGAGAGAAGAGGAGAAAAATGCCTCAGGAGCATCCTTCATTCCTAAGTGCAGAGATGCTCAGTACTGAGATGCCTGAAGATAAAAAACTCATTGTAGCTCTACACCTCCTGGTTATAGACACCTCGACTAGCATGATCTCAGCTTGCTGCTCTAATCTCCCAAGAATGTCCTCCCTTAATGGAAATGGAAATAATCCTGCCTTTGTTTGTTCCTTTTAAACCTTGGCTGCAATTTTAGCTCTTTCCCTGCATTTCCTGCTTTTATGACTTGTTCTCCCTTCTTGAGAAGGGCTCCAAGGAAATGTTATTGACAGAACATGACATACATCAAAGTTGACTGTTGCAAAAAAAAATGTTTTGTGCTAATGCTTATTTTGTTCCCTTTTGAGTAGCACTAACTCTTCAGCTCTCTAGCAAGCTCAGAATAGTTACTTATTGCAAAAGCTTTCTAGATTTGCAATATCCTGAATCTTGCAGGATCATCAGGGATTGCAGGCAGTATAAAGTACTGAGCACATTTAACTCCCTTTTGAACTAGTCTTATAGAAGTACAGAATCTATGAGTCTGATCCTCAGCTTACAAGAACTGGTGTAGTGCTTGAATGAGAGTACCCTGATTTACACCATGTGAGAATCTAGCCCCAAAAGCAGAACAGAGAAGCCAGCAGTTCTACTAAAACAAAATACAGTCCAAGTCTTTGGTCTCTCCTAGACACATCGTGGTAAAAAATTGCCATTAAAGCGTCAGTGGTCGTCCTGACAATCTAATGACACAATCTTGGCTTAATTCACATTGTGGCATCGAGGGACTGCCAAAGCATTCATCTCAGCCTTACGTCATGTGAGTACTTTTTTTTTTTTTTACTAAAAATAAGGCCATTAATAATTAATAATCAAATTAAGCTTGAAGAAAAAAACAAGCCAAGCAATCCCCACAACTGTATGGCTCCCAAAACATGCCTTAGCTATGTTCACAGATAAGACCTTGTGAGATTTCTGTGCACCTGAAATGAGGTGCGACTCATTTCTAAGAGAAAACACTAAGTCATGCACCTTGTAGCTAACTGTTATCAGAAAAGGCATGCATTGCACTGCACCATAAAACCACTCCAGTGTTGAGCTTAGCACATAAGGCTGACTATTACATTTTAAAGCACTGTCTGTGACTGTCCCTTACTGCACCCGTCACAAGGTGGCTAGGATTAAAATTCCCATTTTGCAGATGAGAAAAGGGACACAACAAGGCAGGGAAAGGCCCTGTTGTGAAGCTGTAAAGTGAACACTAAGACAAGGCTTGCCAGTCTTCACTTGGCTGCACCCGGTTATTTGCTGAGTTAGCAAAATGATTTAGAGCTGAGCAGAGATGGATTAACCTGCAGATGCCATGGGAAGCAGAGTGTGCCCAGAGTGACAGCAGCCCCTTGCATACCATATATTTGCTGTGATCTGTGTTGCAACACTGTAGACTTGCACGTGATTCCCCAGGCTGCATACTTCACTCACAGGGCCTGTCATTGCCAAAGGCATGAGCACAAAACGATGCAATTAAAGTAGGTTAAAAAAAAAAAAAAAGGTATTCCCTTTTGAAGAGATAGTTTGTCCTTGGCTCTGGAAGGCAACATGGTTGTGTCTTTGGAGCACAGGTAAAAGTTTGCCTCAGTCAGTCCTTTGTTTGCTCTGTTGGACCTGTCAGGCTCTGAAATAGTGACCACTCAGGACTGATGACTGTGAGTCAGGAGCAGGCGACCCTGTGTCTTTCCTGAAGGAAATCAACTCATCTTTTACCCCCACATCACCTTCCCCCGGGCAGTCAGGGATGGGGTAGAACCCAGGCACCATTCAGCTCATAGTTAAGAGTAAGATGAAGTGTCCTCAAATAGTAGCACTCCCACATCCTCCTTGGAGATGCTACATAACCTGGCAGAAGGATAAGATATTTAGCCTAAATTATCTTCTATTTCTCCATTTAAATCCTATGATGTTGCCAAGCTCTTTTTACTTGTTATTTCAGTGTTTCTGAGACTTCCAGTCTGGCCTCTTATCCCATTGCCATGGCTGTCTGGCTTAGCTTGACATTTTTAGCTCTCTTTTTCTTTCTAGATCAACTCCCCCTGCCCACATGCCCATGTTATTCCCCTGCCTTGCTCCTTCAGCCTGCAACACTTCCCTGGTAATAAATAGAGCAATCAGTGCACATCCTCTGAGCTGCTGAAGTTTCCTCCTCCTGTGGACTGTCTCCCTCTCAAGATGCCGGTATCACCTAGTGGTTTCCATCACGTCCTGGTGGATACTCCCAAAGGCATCACTTGGTCTAGCCACACGTTTCTAATACTCCAGGGCACCTGGGCTTTGCTCTGAAGCCTCATTACACAGCCAGCCCGCAGACTGCAGCATAACCAGCCGCTCCCTTTGAGCAGCTTAGTGCTGTATTAGATCAGAGCCTCTGGGAGCTGGGGGAGATTCATGAGAGGACAGCATTAATGGCCATTAGGGAGAGGGATAATTAGTTAATGTTAGTACAGCTCTTGGAAAATGTAAAGCTGTATAAGTGCTATGTACTAGTAGTATTATAAGATTCTAGGTTTGTATGCTAGGAAGGAAACTGGTGTCTGGGGAAAGGATTCTCCTTGTCCCAGCTTTCTGAATGACATCTAGCTGATTAGGATGGAATAAGAAGACATGTCATCCCCGATGAGTTTGCCAGCACAGCGACAGGTAGGGGAGCAGCACTGCTCCAGCAAAAGCAGCACAATACATCAGCAGTCTGGGCTCTTTTCAGAGATACCATGGAAATCAGAACCAAATCAGGGCTGAAGAACCCTCATGAGGATTTTGGGCCTGTGAGAATCCAGATCCTAACATGCTAAAGGCAGGGCTTGGTGGCCAGCCCTGCTTTCCTTCTCCTAGCCCCCAGGCTACCTCCAGGGCTGTATGCTAAAGGCACTATTCAGTGGGGATGGAATGGGGATGACTGAGTCATCCTCGCCATACTCACTGCTGAAGGCTGTTTCATGGTATTAAGTGACAGCTAGGAATTGAATTTGGTCTCTGTTACACTCTAAGGTAGTGCTTTATTTTCCTTTCTTTTGCAGTTTTCTTCTCAACTTTGAAATAAAAGATTTAGTGCTTTGGTTTCCTTGGTCATTTGACATTTGCTTTGCACAGTCTTTTGACAGCTTTCTTACTGCTACTGGCACACTTTGAGGAGGCTCTGCTGCTGTTGCCGCCTTGGAAGAGCCACAGGAATAGCAGTAGGTGTCTTCGTATGGTGCAGCATTAGCTGAACTTCCCTTTTGTGTGCACAAAGTCGAGATGTTTGAGTTTGTACAGAATCACGTAGCAGTATTAGAGACCTTGGCACTACTTCTCTCCAAGAGACTATGCTCCACAAATCAGCTCTTTTTAGATCTGGTGATAAGGCACACATTCCTGAATTACTGTTTGAGTTCCTGCTGCTATATGTACAGATGACCTGGGCTCTTCTTTAATTGCAGCCCTGGCTTCCAGCCCAGGCTGGGCTGCACCAGAACATATGTCCTTTAGACCTTAGCCGGATGATCCCTTGAAATATTTAGCTCTGAACCTTCTCCCAGCAGCCAGATGTATGTCCCCATCAGGACACATTAATTCCTGCTGTGGGCAGCGTGTGTTATGCAGCAAATCTGGACAGTTTTGTATAAGAGCCACAGGTGGCTGGGTCACCTGAGAGGAAATAAGGACACCAAAAACAACAACAAAAAAGGCAATGCAACTGAGAAACACAAAAAGCTTCTTTGTTTGACTAAGCTGAAGTCTTGGAGATAGAAAAAAAAAAAAGAAAAAACGAACACAACTGCTGCAGATTGTGCCCTTGCAAGTTAAAGTGTGTCAACTCTGGTTGGGAGATGAGCGAGTGGTTTCGCAAGGACAAGGCAAAGGCTGATTCTTGCTAGAGATCCAGGAGGAGACACTTTCCTTGCTGTCAGTGCTGGACTGGGCTGACTTGAGACATCTTCCCCCCCTCAGATGTTTTTGAGCTTTTCTGTCTGAGTCTGACAGATTCCTGGGCACCTTTTGCAAAGCGGAGGATTAAGCCTGACATGCCGGCCAGATCTGGGCTTCACTAAGCATTAGTTATAGATACTGCCCTGCACTTCCTATTCATAACTGTCACCTCAATAAGCTATTAAGTACCCAAGTAGTTTACATCAGCAGTAGCTGTGCTGAAGTGCATGTTGTGACTGGATGTGATTTCCCTGCAAACTCTCTATTAATTTACCTTCAGCTTATCTAGGAAGAAAGGTGTTAGATATTGCTCAGACTGCATCATTGTCATTATTACTCTGTCCTCAAAATCCCAAAGTTTCTTTCATGACTTTGAAAGGCAACACGTTGTGCGGCTGTACCAGCCCCAAGGTTGAGTCAAGCTGTGGCTGATCTCTCAGGTCCTCCCCTCTTTTAAGCTCAAGAAAGGGCCTTGCAAACTCTCTGAACAGCCTTTTTCTCATCTCCAGGTCTCTCAGGAGTGTTCCTGGGTGTGCTCAAAAAATGACAATTTCTTGGTTAAAAAAAAAGAAAAAACATAAAGGAAGAAAGGTGTGATCCAATCGTGGTATTTCCAAGCAAAGTTTCCACCGATGCTCTTGTTTTCTTCCCCCAAACTCTGTTCATCCTGGAAAAGCATCTTGGTCAAACTGTCACACTTGTTTCAGCCCCTTCATTCAGTGTCAGTCCTTTGCCAGGTACGGTGGAGGCCATGAGCGAGGAAAAGATCACGGTGCTTCTGGACTGCTCCTGATCAATTAGGATGCTGGGGGACTTCCAAGGGAGCAGGGTCTATTTCCACCTTGTGCTCACAGCCAGTGCCAAACATGAGCTTAAAAATCAGCAGACCAACAAGAAGCTTCCAGACATTTCAGCTACTTTGTCCCATTGTGTCTTCGCCAGGCATTTCTCTGCACATATCTCCTCCCCTTCCTGCAAACTGCAGCTCTGTTCTCTTCATCCTCACTGTCCACCCAGTGAGGTCTTCCCCTTGCAAGCACTGGTATGAGGGGATTGCTGCCCATTGCACAGCTGTGTGCCAGTGATTAAAGGTGTCTTACAGCAGCATGCAAGGATTCACAGGGCTTTTCGAGGATTTACACAGTGCATAAGAGCAACCAGGAGCTGTTTCTCGTAACCACATGTAGCTGACCTTGGTATTCCAGCCTTGCCCAAAGCAGGGGAGATGCAGGTTGCCTCCTGCCAGAAGGAAGAGCATTGGGCTTAGAAAGACTGTGGGCAAAAGAACCAAATGTCCCTGTTGTGACAGAATTAAGGAGCCAGACGGATGTGCTAGGGAGCGGGGAGAGCCGAGCAGGCAGGGTGAACAGGGAGCCGAGAAGGGGGTGAGCTCTTCCTGCTGTCAGCAGGACTGTTTGCAAAGGGACTGTTTGTTCCCCCCAGATGCACATACTGTGTTTAAACACGGGTCTAAAAATAAAGCCTGCCATTCACATTGTTTTTCCTTACTTCATTTAACAATCTAGTTGCTTTATGACCTGTAATTCTGCATCACGTTGAATCAAGAGGTGTAATTTGCAAGCAGGGACAACATCCTTGCTCCCCCTTCCCCTCCTCTCTGCTCCACTGAGTGTGTTTTAATCCCACGGTTTTCAGCATTCCTAATGAGCCATTAACAAGCTGCCAATTACTTATGCAAATGAGGGGGGGCAGACAGGGAGGGGTGGCTGTAGCTAGAGGTAAATTCTGCTACCTAAAAACGGCCTGAGATAAATCACTGCTGCTGTAAGAGCTGCCTGTACCCAGGAGTCCTCTCTGTTATATTATCTGCCATCTAAAAATGCCAGCGGTAATGCAGAGGATGGTTAAGGAAAGGGAAACAGAGGAGTAATCGCACATATATTTTTAATTATGTTTGCCAATAATCTATTTGGTGCGTTCCCTATCACCGTTCTTCCCTTTCTTTTTGTTCCCAGCTCTGTAAAATATTGTCCTAAAAGCTGCAGCTGGAGCCTCGCCAGGTGAAGAAGAGGCGGGCAGCCTGCAGGCCCCCAGGGCCACCGCCTTGGTACGGCCCAGATGGACGAGCCCCTGCACTGCAGACCTCCAGCAGCTGCAGGACACGGCAGCACTGGGATGGATCCACTGGTGGAGGAGCACGGTGGCTTCCTGGGAATGCCACCATCCTGCTGTGGGATGGAGCAGGGCTGTGGTGCAGAGGGCTGGCACACAGGCTGGTTGATTCCTGGCCCAACACGGGCACCAAATCTTGATTTTTTAAAGCTCTCGACTAACCATTTTTCTCCCGATCACTGCCCAGGTAACACCAAATGCTGGGAAGGCCAATAAAACTTCTCAAACTCCTGCCATCAGCTAGTTAGGGAGGCACCATATGGATTTACTGATTCGGCTCCACAAGATTACAGATCCTCGTACCGCACTACAGTCGTTTTTAGGAGAGATGCAATGTCCATGAAACAGCACAGCTGTCAGCTGGTTCCGACTTTAAAGGGGATCTGCAGCCTGTGAGGACTGCAAGTACCAACAGAAATTATCCATGACGGATCTACATTATCATTTTGCAGTGAGTTGATAATACTGCAAGAAGTGTTTAATCACTCAAAAGCTAATCACATAGAAACTGTTAAAGTCAAACCATCATGATGCAAGAAACACATCCATCAGGAGTCCACTTTTTTGGCTAGAGAAAGAAGGAAAATCATCTCCATTTCTGGTCTGAGAAAGCAGGAAGAAATTTGACCAATAAATCCTAAGCTGGTGATATAAAAGCAGAGTCTCAAAATGGCTCGAGAAATGCTGCTTAGGAAATAGTACCAATAAAGCACTTGCATGTGCTATCACTCTATGCTAAAATGCTTTCAGATTGGTATCTCATAAGCTCCCCTTCCATCGTCCCTCTTTCTCCATCCTGACAGAGACTCCCCTCCGGGTAACCAATAACACTCTGTCTCTGTCTGCAGCCAGGGCCATTCCTGACTGACGAGTACACATGATTTAGATAAGGCTCCATTACTTAACTTCTGGATGCTGGATAATCAGTTCAACTGCCTTGGCATTAATCATAATAATATTCAAAATTCATTAGGCTTGATTGTTTGGAAATCTATTTCTTACTAATGTCAGATTCACTGAGCACAGGCCTGGCAGCGCCAAGACAGAAAGTGAATGCAACACAGGGCATGGGATCTCCCTGTCTTTACTTGGACTAGCTCTGCTGGACAGTGATCTGACAGCTTCTGGTTTGTTGTCCCTGAAAGGTGTCAGAAGTGACACTCTGAGCATGGAGCGTGCTGGCTGACCAAGGGCCATCTCCATAAACCTACAAGAGGATATGGAGCTTTTGACGGGGGTTAGATACTCACATACACTCCTGCTAATCTTAATTGCATCTGTTGCATCCAAAAACTGCACAGGCAGCCCAGAGATTTGTGTGCATTATCACAGTAGAGACATATGGAAACTGAAAGTGTCTGAAAAAATAAATCTGCCCCTCGCTTTCCTGAAAATTTACAGTACTTCAGACTACAGGCTGCGACTGTAGTGCTTTACCTGGATGAAAACCTTCCAGCACTATCACAGATAGATTGTCCCTTCTTGATAAGTTGCTGTAAGCCAGCTGAGGACAGTTCCCTCTGGAGCACCTTCTAATCACATATCTGGCCTACTTAGGTACTGGGGGTGATGGTGCTTCCCAGCTCCCCTTTGGGTAAGAGTTCTCACCCTCTAGCATGACAGTGGTTTCTCAGCAGGAGAGAGGGGAATTTCTTTAGGGAACTATCAGACGCCTTCAGAAGATGCTTAGCTTTCCCTCCTAAGGCCGGCAGTGCCACAGATGGCATCTCCAGCAGGCTCAGTGCAAGCCATGTCATGGTGAGGAGCTCATCTTCGGAGGCTGCAGTGTCACACCTACTAACGACGTGATTCAACTCACCGGTGCCAGCGAGAAAGTTGTGCTGGCTCCAGCACTGCCGAATGGAGAGCTGCATTTCCCTGCAAATACGGACACTGGTGCCTGCAGGGCAGGCTGCTGCACAGACACCGTGATTGCATGATGCTAATGGCTAGATATGCTGAGGGCTGGGGAAGGAACAGCTGCCCCGGCCATGCCCTACCTGTGCCTGCGTGAAGCATCCCTGTGGAAACAGAGTTTGGCACCTGGAGAGGCTGCACACAACAGGCAGCACTGGATCTGCCCCAGCCCGGCTGTGACCGGGGAGCAGCAGCAGCAGGAAGGGGCAGGACCCAGACCAGCATTAGCTGTGATGGTGGCACGGGTGGAAAACAAGGCTGGCCTTGGGCTGCAAGATCCTGCTGGAAAACAAGCCAGATTTGAATCAGAAGGACTGGTGAATCCAATCTTTAGCAATTTTTCCAGATGCTCTTGATGAATCAATTTGCCAGTGTCTTCACAGTGAGGTGTCTAGACAGCAGCTCTCCATTAGGGTTAGCCACAAGAGGAAGGGGCAGAAAGAGCAAGCGAGTCTCAAGAAACCACTAATGTTGCGCAGTGTCTGGCAGGGTGAACCACTCACGCAGACGTGTGCCAAGCAGACGGGACGGTCCTCAGTCATGTCACTGCCGGGGCATTTGCTCGGAGGAGAGACGTGGCTGCAAGTGGAGGGCTGAGCGCATCGCGTGGTTCCACGTGGCCAAGCCGCTCTCCTCCAAGAGGGCGAGTACACGTTTGCAGCATGTGCACGCAAGGACATGCGTGGCCGTGAACAAAACAGCTTTACAGAACAACAAGTCCTATCAACTCCACTCTGCCATCTTCCCTTTGCACATGAGGGCCCTCGAGGGCTTTAGCAGCTTTTGCTGGGTGCCAATCCAGATGGCCCAGCGGGAAGCCCACAGCTTCCCTCAGGAAGTCGTGAGCAAATCTTTTCTACAGGATGGAAAATTCCTGCTTGCCACATTGATTTTTTCCAGCCTCATCTTCATCACGTTATACTCCTACGTACTTCTCTCAATAATATCTTTTTAACCTTCAGGTTAAAAACTTTGCAATCAGGTATCACATCTCCCCATCCCGGTCATTCCTTAGCCAAACTATTCGCTTACGGTACTTCAAATCCTGCCTTGGAAATCAAGCAAGCCCCTCACCCCCAATTCATTTCTGCCTGAAGCTGGTGGATACTCTGCATGGGACTGAGTCAGGGCTAGATTAAAAAAAATAATAGAAGAAAGAAAAAGTATTTAGAATTATGATTGCAATAAAGCCACAAAGTGATTGACCCTTTGCTCTTTGACATGGGATCTCCATGTAGACGGCTTCAGAAGAGCATTTGTCTCCCGGTCACACTGAAAGCCACACGCTTGCGAGGGAGCTGCCACCCCCTCAGGGAGCGGGGATGGTTCAAAGAGGACAAGGTTTATATGGATAAAATGCGCCGTGGCCCAGGGCGGGCACGAGCTCTCTGTACAGCGATACTGCTGTATATTGATTGGAAGCGGCTCGGTGCTTTATTGGCCACCGGAGAGGTGTGATGAGTTGTTACTGGAATTTGTACTTGATAATCAAAGGCATTTGTCACACTTTGAAATGCTCTGGGCAGAGGTGTTCACTTCTTGCGTCCGCGAGAAATGGAAGCCGGGAATCCAGTGCGAGAGGCCGCATGTGGGGCTCTCACAAATCCATCCTTTCTCTGTCAGCTTTCCTAGAGAAACTGAGACATTTTCCTTCCTTCCTCCCCCCCCCTTGCTGGCAGGTACGAGCGGCTTTGCTGCCCTCTCCTTCCACCTCCCCCAGTTTGATTTTTAAGCCATTTAGCAGCCTTAAACGCACCTAATGAGGTTTCTGCCTGCACTTTGCTGCCATCCCTCTGCTTCCCTGACACCGGGAAAGAGAGCAGTTTGGAAACCTATCGTGGACTTCCCTGCCCTGGGAGGCTAATTACATGGTAGCCGGCGACCTCCTAAGCGCAGGGTAATCCGCTGTGTCGTACCCGGGCAAATTATCTGAGTCCTTCGGTCTTTTCCACCACAGCCCTATGCAGAGCTGGAAATACAGCCAGTTAAATGGTAATTAATCTTCGAAGCACCCGGCATTTCCCATGCCGGTGAGGAGCAGCCTGTGGGCACAAGTGGCTCTGAGCTGGTGGGCACAACCTGGAGAGCCATGTGGGGACCAGGGGATGCCTGGACCCTCTGGTACCAGCTCTGGGCTGCGTTTTCAGCCCGTTGGATGGGGTTGTCTCCTCCTCGCCTGCAGCAAGGGGACCAGCGCTCTCCCAGAAGGACCTACCCAGAGTTGTGTGCAGGAGGACAAGGCACAGGAGGGGACTGGGGCTGTTGCCCGGCTTCCCATGGCGGAGACACGAAAATGCCTGTGATGGTACCAATGCCTTGCACGGTACCTACGCCTGGAGGAAGGGATGGATGGGAATTCTGGGCAGGAAACAACTGATCTTCCCACTCCAACTCAGCAGGATGGGGCCAGAGGTTCAGTGGGGCTTATTGGGGAAGGGGCGACCACGAGGGAGCTGCATGAGGACAGCACTGATGTTTTTCTCTGAAACCATCCAAATCAGCAAGGCGCAGACCCAGGCTCTCACCATTCAAAACCCAAAGCAAAGCAACAAGATCAACTTTGTTCTTTGCCTCTGCGTGAGGCTCCACAGTCTCTCCCTGCATTAACAGCCCCATCGTTCAGGGGCTCGGGGACACCGTTCTGACCCCCACTATCTTTATGGCAACTGAACATATCTGTATACGGCTTAGAGCCACAGAGACTGTTCTCTCCGGAGAACTTTGCCTTTTTGTAACAATCAGAGCTATGTTTTTCAGATTATATGGGCTAATAAAATATTTTAATTTGTTAGGAACATTTGGGTTGGCACCGTATGATTCTTCTGACATTTAAATAGTGACAACAGAAAAGAAAAAAAAAAAAGCTTGTAAAGAAAGGTTTCCGAGAGCATTTCTTTCCCAAACAGGAGCACAGAAATAGAATGGCAAAATCCCACATGCTGGTATTGAGATCGGCACTGACACCTCCCGTCCGTGCCTGGTTCACTTGAACATCTGCCAAGTTAAACAAGCAAACATGGGATTTCGGTGTCCTAGCCACAGACGTGTTTTTGTCAAGCGAGCCCTCCTCCTTAGCTGCTCTAGCAGTTTATGCCGTGCAGTAATGAACCGATCAAAGCGGGTGCCTGCATGTGTCACTGCTCGCGATGGGCTGCAATCACAACTAATGGGTGCCGCGCCGTGGAACTCGCCTCGGCGTTTATCCACCTCTGCCTTTTTCAAATAGGCTACGTTCACCTTATTTCTTCCCTTTCGCAGTGCCGCATTCACTGTGCACTCTGGTTAATTAACAGGACTAGGCTGTAAAGCAGTGGAGCCAGGGGTCTGGAGCGGGCATCATACTCGCGGCAGGCAAGGCACGGTCTGCCACAAAGCAGACTGGCCTGTTGGTCCCTCTCCTCTGTGCAGCATTTGCATGGCTCGGAGTGAGTAACACCGTGCTGAAGGAAGCAGGGGCATCGGAGAGGTGGAAAGTTGCCCTTGCAGCAGCGTGGGCTGAATTTTGAGTCTCGCTTTTGTCACAGATTTTCTGTGCGCCCTTGGGCAAGGCATCTGAGAGCTCTGGGCTTCACGTCCTAGCCTGGGAAATGGGGAAACGCGCTCTGACTGCCCGAGGACGCTGTGCAGGTAATGGCTGTAGAGTTAAGCAATAAGCCTGCCAAGAAGGAGAAAAATGGTCAAATATTTAGCTCAGGGTTACTTACACCTGGCAAAAGAGATAGAGGGTAACACAATAAATACTGAGGAGAAGAATAGCAAAAAAGTTCCTTTGTTCAGCAACTGCTTTTTGCCTTGTACCTCAACTGGATCTTACAGGATTAAAGGCAGCTGATTATGTAAATGCTGCACTACAAAGCATATGTAAAAAATGTGAGCTAGGGCCTTACTATTCTATTACCTGACCTCGCACGTTCCCTTTTGCAGCCTCAGCATTTTTTTTCTGGATAGGTTTATCCTGGTGGTTATTTTAAGAAAACTGTGTTAAAATTCTTGCTTCTGTGCCAGGTACCTGCTGTTTAACAAACGGGCCATGACTAAGCATACACTGGAAATTAGGAGAATCTAAGATTTAAAGCAGTGAGATTCTGGGCCTGTCTTCCCTTAGGAGCACATATAAAGTGGTGCTTGATTATGAAAAGGATAAATCTGATGTGATTGATGCAGCGGGAGATTGGATTTGATGAACCAGAGAGTCCCTTCCCATCCTCTCTACTCCTAATGAATTCATCTTTTAAGGAGGGGGGCAAAGTTATTTTGACGGCAGACAACAGAGAGGTGTGCAGATACCTGCTAATGCATCACCAGATTTAACCACGTTCTACAACCTTGGAGGTGGGATGCATCACTCCCCTGGCTCTACCAGTCCTGAACATACCAAGCAGAGCTAGGGGCAAGGATCCTGCCTCCTCCTTTCTGCATTTTCCAGCCATTGAGAATTTCAGTAACTCTCCTTAAACCAGTGAAGGGAATGTCTCTGCTCACAGGTTCCCTATGTTCTCCTAATGTACTTACCTGTATCCTTTCAACATAATGACTAAGTCCCTTGCAATTTTTTTGCCTTGTACCTCCTTGGTGAAGATGAGCAGGGACAGGGTGACCTCTTTACACTGTGAGCCCGAGACATGAAAAAACCCACCAGAATTGCAGTGGTTTCTGTGGTGGTGGTAGAGAACCCACATAGAAAGGCTGCAGCTCAATCCAAGGCTGGGATCACACTGGTGGACTCTTCCTCTCCATGCACCTAACTGTGCTCTCCCTTTCATAATAGAAATGGCAGAGCAAATCGTGTTTTGCAGCTCACACATTCCTTAGTCTGGGACTCATGTCCTTGTGGCAAGACAAAAGGCCTGAGCTTGGCATTCTTTGGCACAACATGACTTTGTTTCAGAAGGGATGCACAATAAAAGTTGCTATATTCATTTTTCCCCCTTGAATAGCTTTAATTCCTTAATTGCTACTTCCTAATAAGTTAAAATGCTGTGTTTCCATATTATCAAATGGTACAGGATAAGCTAAGGGAGTTTGTTAATCAACACACTTTCAAGGCTGGGAGAAGATAAAAAAGAAAAGCAGCAACATATTTGGAGATGGTGGCTATAAACACAACCCAAGTGTTACCTGCTATGACATTTTAGCCAAGGGGAGGTTGTGCATATTATTGCTGGGCATAGGACTCTGAGAAAGGATGTGAAATAGTGCATAAAAATTGTAAATGAGAAGGGAAGGTTTTTCCTCTCCAAAGTGTGGCCATTCTCAAGGACGTGCTGCATAGCTCTAGGGCCTGATCCTGCAGATAATACCAGCTATAGCACTTCTGTGTCTTAGCACCCCACTGGCTTCTTCGAGGACTGCTCAGAGCAGGGAGCACTAAGCCCAGTGGTAAGTGGTTGCAGGACCAGATTCATAGTGTGCCAAGCATTTGGGATGAAAAGAGCTATAAAGAAGTCACATATTATTATGTCACATTGCAAAGGTCAACTCCAGTATTTGTTCTGTCATGAGGACATGATTGAAAGGCAAAAAAATAGTGTCAGGGCACAGGGGAAAATCATTTTTTAAAAACTGCCTTCAGGGCTGAGGATACAAAATTACATCAGTGCTTAGAACTAAATTCCCATCCACACCTTGCAATTCAATTTCAGCTCAGAAAGGCATAGAAGTAACAAAATCACCTTTTGGTGGCACGTCTGCTTATCCGCTGACACATCCCCTGAAAAGTCAGCGATAGCTAAACTCCGGCTCCCGTGTGACTCTGGCAACAGCCGCGAGCTGCCAGAGAGCCCTGCTCCGTCACAGACACCGCGAGGGCTTTGCAAGAGCCACTCAGCTACTTAACACCGCGTAGGCACCCGCTTAATCCCTGTCACTGCCAGCTCTGATGAGCCGCGGTGACACTGGGGAGAGGCTGAGGACAGCCCGGCTGCCGCGTACACCACAAGCAATGTCAGGGGGAGGGTTGGGTTTGGGGAACAGGAAACCCCTTTGCTCTCCCTGCCGCCAATAATTTGCCCTGATCACAACCACATTGCAAGTATTAAAGCCCATCTCACGGGGCTCAGCCGTGTGAGGCAAGGTGGGACAGTCAGAGGGACAGAGCTGACCTGCCTCCCCTCACAAGGGCTCACGGTCCGGGGCCGAAGTGGACTCAAGCAGCAGCTCCCCAGCTTTCTGGCTCTGCAGCCAGGCACAGGACAGTCACACTCGGTGCTCACCCTCTTCCGGACACTTGTGCTTCCAGCAGAATCCCGGCAGGTCGCTTTTGCAACACCGTGACATGTGGCTACGAGCACCCAACACCGTGGCTGTGTCTGCACCAGCAAACAGGCA
>VWPW01003896.1:0-123706 GCA_013389825.1 Crypturellus undulatus | reverse complement strand
GCTATACACTTTCCTCCTTCCTGTAGTCAACTAAATTCTGTGTTTTGGAGGTTTTTGGCTAGATTGTACATCTCTTGTTCTTGCTGCATGTTGCAGGCTGCAGGTTTTTCACAAAGGAAAGGTGACAGTGGAATCACTGTGGTTTGTGCAGAATTTAGAGGTGGGGCTCGGTCATGCAACTTGCATTATGAAGCAAACTGGCCCCAAGTCAATAAAATCTGTAATCAAGCATTTTACAGCAGTCTTTGTTTTAAGCAAATGTAGGCCTATAAAAATTCATAGGAGTTGCTTCTGACTTGCACTGATGAAAACAAGGAGAGTTGAGTTTCTATTTTAAATCCACATGCAAACCAGTTTATCTTTCAAAGGTTTAGAGTTTCTTACAATTTTTCTGCTATTAAATTTTTGAAGACAAATTGCTTTTTTCACTGTCCAATTACTTTTTTCACTGAACTGCTGATATCTTCAAGTCCGATTAGCTTGTATAGATGAGTCAAAGTGAATTTTAATCCTAGCCTGCTGAGTTTTTCTGTAGATCTTTGAGAAATTAGGTTTTTTTAACTTTTTCAGTTTCAGTGAAAAATGTAGATTGATGAAACAAAACACTGAATTCAATCCATGAGTCTTTTCTTTAGATATAAACTTCAGCCTATACTAAAAGTAAGCCTTCAAAAAACCAAAGATGACTCCAGCTTTGGATTAGGTACTAAACCATATGAAGCCTTGAAATTTCCGACCTGGAAGAACTGGTGTTCTGAGCTATGCTGAACTCTAAAACTGAAACAAATCTCCTGGTTTCCTGCTAAATCCAATAACCAAACTATGTTAAAGCCCTAACTCCAAAAGAGTTTCTCCATGATTTCTACTTCTTGCTCAAATGCTCAGACCAGAGTCATCCCATGGAAATGAGATTTTATTTATGCTTGCTGGTCCAGTTCCTTTGGGTTCTGTTCTCCTTCCTCTCACCTGGTGCAGGTCAGAGCTGTAGGCAATGCTGCCATCACTAGCACCAGCAAAAATAAGGCCAAGGTCCCACTTCCTCCTCATGATTAGGAAGCCAAAGGAAACTTGTCTTGCATTTGGATTTTGCTTTCCTTTTTCTGCTGTGGGATTGTTATGGACTTTGGGGAATATTTGAAGCTTTTTATTCTCCTGTGTTTTGCAATCTAGCTCACGGGCTTTGTCTGCTGTCCTTACTGGACTGGCCTGTTGCTTTACTTTCATGCTATAAAGCTTGCAATCTGATCTCACAATGTTAATATGCTTGGAGGAATCTTATATCTTTACACAATATATATATATTTAATGCTTATTCTAGTTTTTATACAAGACTTCATTAAATAATTTCCTGCTAAGGAGTGTGATGGGGTCAATATACCAAAACCCTGACAGTGGAAAGACTTAGTTTTTGGTCTTCATATAGCTATTGCTGTGCTTGCTTCTCCAACTCTTCTGCCTGGATCATCAGGATACCCCATATGAGCATGCTTTGAGCTACTTTTGCTTTTCTCTTGCCAGCTGCTCTGTTTATGTGTGAATACCAACCTTGTCAAACCATCAGTGAAGCCCCATGTAACACTGCAGCTGTTGCAATGTTAAATTTCATTTTTTATTTTTGGTAAAGTTGTGCAAATCCGTGAAGTCCACCCGGGATGGATGCTCTTCTGCACCACGTGGGGCTGCTGTGGCCGTGATTTCATGGGGCTTCGTGCACAGCAGGTCTGTCACTGGCTCTATCTGTTAGACTCTGCTTTGCTCCGTAATTCAACTGAGCGCTGGCTGTTCTCACTGGGGGGTAACACGAGTAATTATAATAATGATTTGCCCACTCCTTGTAACCATATTTTCTCTTAGCAACAAGCTTGAGCACCACGAGGAGTATGATCAAAGTTGAAAGAAAATGCTCTTTGCAGAGGTGTTTTTGTTGCTGTTTTGGTTGGGGAGGGCCAGCAAGTGGGTCTGCCAGTGCAGTCAACTAATGACAAACACGGGATAAACCTCTGCGGGGATTAGCGGAGAGCGAATCCAAGTCAAGTGGTCTGATTCCGTAATTTCAACCAAGTAGCAAAGCAGCCGATGGGTTTTTTAGTGTTTATCTTGCCCCAGAGAAGCTTTGCTGTCATCTCTGAGCCAGTCTCTGCATATGAAACCTCCTGGAATGCTCAGACCTTCTTTCTTGGGGGAGTTTAAGTCACTTGCATAATCTCCTCAGGTGAAAATTCATTTTTGCTCCTCTTGCATGTGCATTTGAGCAGCCTCTTCCTGCACGGCAGTCTGCTCAGCTCTCCCTTAGGCGACAGCAGCGTCAAGTGTTGTTCAGTGCTCCTTATCTTGCTCACCTGCCAATTAGCTATAAACTGTAAGAAGCATTGTACCCAAAGAGGAGAGGGGAGGAAAAAAGAAGAGGAAAAAAAGCTGGATCAGTTTCAAGTTTAATTACTTCAAAAGAATTCAATATATTATTGCTTCAAACAGGAAAAAAAATCTGAACCTTTAATCCTCTTTGAAGATGCTTCTTACTGATATATCCCATCACATATTTTTAACACTGGTGACAGTACTTAGAGAAATCATATCCTATGCTCAGTTAAGCCAGGAAGTGTGTTTGATTCTTCTATTATAATTTTCAGGGCAGCTTAGTAAATGGTATCTCTTTACCCCTTGTAAACTATCCCATTGATGGTACTTGTTTAAATGATATGTAGCAAAACGGGATAGCTGCATATTAAAGTGTCTGTATCATATAAAACAATTGCCTTGCATGTATATTTACTTATTCTAGAGTTGCCTCTATTACAAAGATGTTAGGTTCCCTAAAGGTTTTTTAATCCTTGTTTTTTGTCCTATAAATCTGAGATTAATTCCTACCTCCAAGGAGTGAGGCTGGAGAGCTCAATAACAAAGGTGGCCACGGGGACAAGGTGTTTTTAATGTGCCCACACGTGTCCCCTGGCCCAGCTTATGGCAAGATCAGGGCTGTGCAGCACTGTGCAACTCCTCACCTGGGAGGAGGGTGTGCAGCATCCCCCAAGGGATGCACATTGCAGCATTGGGATGCACATTGCATCGTCTTGGAACCCTCATTCCTCAGTGGATTCATTCCCCAGATTTTTAATCCATCAAAAATAGAGGGTCATCTAAGTTTTAAAATATGAAAACTGAAAATTGTTATATAACAGAGTATAGTCAATCTGCATTGCTTTTTATGTTATGTTGTGCCATATAAAACAGCATAATACTGCATGATTTTAGACAAGAGCACGTTTAAGGTGGATATTTTAATTTAACTCCTTTTGAATGTGCATTTACTTACTTCACAACACTCTCACACAGCCTGAGCTGTGTTTGCTACTTAACCACAGTTGCTGATTTAGCCCTCAACTGGACGGCTGTGGGATGCAAACAAATCCTTTCTTAACTCTGTTAGTGAACCCGTGCCTTTTCCCTGCTGTGAGCCGAGCTGCACAATGTCAAGAAGATTTAATATTAAACCTTTCCGCCCGGCGTTGTTGATGCGCGTGTATAACATAGCATCAACCAAAGATTACGGTGACAGACGGCAGTCTCCTTCCAAAGGACGTTCGCTCCTGGCTCGTTACAATAGCTGATTCATGGGGCAATAGTAACTCATTGATAGCGATGCAGAAATGGGGATCAAAAGTAAGAGGCAGGTGCTGACAAGGGCCACGCTGCTCCCGCGGTTGACGGCAGCCCTCTAGAGCCAGCAGGGAGCTGTGCAGGGGCTCCCCACCACAGATGCCTAGTTGGCATTTTGTTTTAAAAAATATATATATTTTATATATTTTTCTTATTTTTCTGAAGAACAGGTTAGCGCAATTTGCAATTCACTATAATTTGCTTTTCCAGTATTTTTAATACACCAATAAAGGGGTGGTAACAGTAAGATGAATAGAGGTGGGGATGCAGTGATGCTCTTGTCTCCCTGGAAGGGAATGTCATTAATTTCAGGTGTTTGGGGTGGATGGAGAAGTAACAGCTCTGCAAATGAGCTAGGTCCAGAGTACCTTGAAACACAATGATTTTAGTGAGCTTGTGAGTATTTAGTGAGTATTTAAGTGAGTTTAGTGAGTATTTAAGAAATTGAACCTTGAACTCTACATCTAAATGAAGCTTTTCATGTGAAGGGCTCCCAGTGTGACACGGACACTTGATGAGCTCCTGGACCTAGGACCTGCTGGTGCAATGGGTGTACCTGCAGCACACCAAGATACTCATCATCTCATGCTATTTCTAACTTCAATTTACCATTTTTTTTCCCCAGAAACTCGTATAAGTGCTGCATCCGAGAGCTTCCTGAGCCATCTGGTCCAGCCTCAAAGAAGAGAGCTGCGGGCGACAAAGTCAACTTGAAGACAGAGGGTCCCCGTGGGACTTCTCTCATGAATTCCCATCTGCCGCGGCTGCCTCGAGAGATTTCCCCATCTGCCGGGTCCCGTTTTGAGCGGATTCCCTGCCCTGTGGGCGGCATCCGTGCGACCCTGAGAGAAGCACGGAGAAAACCTGCAAATGTCAGATCTGATGCTTAGCTCTCCTTTCCCGTTTTCGTCAGTTTTCAAGCAAAATGTCATATGCAGCGCTAAGACGGCTGCCCTTGCATCGTGTCCTCTCTATCTGGGCTTAATTTCACAAGGAGTCGTGAAGTCATTTGAATCTTGTATGTTTTAAAATTCACTTCAGGGCCTGTTCTGAAGGCAAATGCCCTCTTCTCAAAGTTGAAGGATTAAAGGTAGATTATTGAACAAAAATGACATGGTGTCAAAAATATATGGTGACTCCCATACAAAATAAGAGCCATTCCATATACTTTGGTCTAAAGCAGGTATTCCTTTGGTATGTGAGTGTATTCTGAATAGGAGTTTCATACACAATCAATGGAAGCATCTTACTCTAGGTTCAATTTTGCATCTCAAAACCAGCTCCCTCTGGCATCATGCATGTGACAGCAGCAGATGTGAAATGACCAAAGCAAAGTAGAGCGTATCCCAAAAAGGTTCATATCCAGTTATGCAATGGGCTAGAGAAGTTCAGTGTAGCCGTGTGCTTGAGCAAACAGAATGATGTTCTGGGACTGTCTGGCAGCTCGGTGTCTTGTAAAAATTATTTTTATTTGTTTATTTTGGGGTCTTTGTTCTGGGTGGATGTTAGCAAACCAGCATGAAGAGCTCTGCTGGGGTTACCTGTTTGCATGAGCCTTTCAGAGTTAAAATGCATGCAAATACTGTGCTCTGGGCAAGCCAAGTAGGTGAATATTTCCCAGTAAGATGGTTGAATGCTTCCCAATGAGATTTCAAAAAGAGAAAAACAGACACTTAAAAAAAAGATTCTTGTAATTTCTAAATGATGATTTTTGTAGTGTGATTATTTCCTAAATCTCTATCTAAGAAATAATTGCAACAACTGTGCTGAGCAAGAAATAAAGAATGCCTTCATATGGGGCTTACTTGGCTGAACGTCTGCATGAGGAGGGTCCTGGCCAAATGGGGCTTGCCAGGTGTTTTAAGATGCTTTGCCCCTTATTGACAGGGAATATCAGCACCCCAAAGGGTCTCCCAAGGGAGAAAAACCCCATCTCCAGAAATGATGACTATAAATTCTTAACACACAGTTTACATTTGCTTAAGTGAACGATTTCACTGAAGCTAGTGTGCTTTTTGCTTACTGAAAATCCGCATTTTCACACCTTATAAGAGCATTAAGTGGGAAGCTAAGCTTCCCTCCTTGCCAAAGCAAAGCCTTCCTGTTGCCAGTCTTTGCTGTTTCCCTCCCTGGCTCCTGATTTTCATATTGACACCTAGAGTGTCCCTAAACTACAAGTTATCTGTGCAATTGCAGGTAGTGCAATATCCTTCTTCCATGTATAGGGAGAGCGAGCAACTGGCTAAAGCAACAATTCTCTGTAATTTGCCTGTGCTCTTTTGGTGTAACTTGTATTCACCTCCTCTACCCATGTGCTAGCATGATAAGCATTATCATTTTCTCCCTTGCACTATATTTTGGCCATATACTGGAATTTGATCCAACAGTCACCATTTGCTAAGGATAAGAAATGGCTTTAATGCCACACACCGACACCTGAATCCTATCAATTTTTCCCTGTTTCATTTCTTCCAATAACCCAACCAATTGGTTTGAGCAAGCAATTCAGGAAAAAAAATAAATGTAATAGAGGTCCCTCTTTTCAGCAAGGTACTTCTGCCCAATTGCTTTCATCTTGAGAATACAGCTCTGAGGTCTGTTTCAAGGGATGTCCTTCAGCAGGCAGCATGAATTGCAAAATCAGTCACATAAATGGCCTACCATATATAAAAATAACCAATATATCAACAGGGCTGAAGCCAAGCAGCAGTTAAAATAACTACTAGATCAGTAACACTAAACTTATGCTGCAGCTCAACAGACAGATACATCTGAAAAGGAAAAAGCGCAGGCCCTTTCTAGTTTGATTTATGTTATTACTTCATTTTTTATTCAAGATATGAAACACTCGGAAAAGCAAATGCTAAAAATTGAAAAAGATTGCCATAACAATGTGAAATACAAGACGGGTGCAGAATTGATGGGGGGATATTCCTGTCTCGAATGAGGCAAATGCTGTGGTGCAGGCGCCGGGCTCGGTGTTGAAGTCGTCCTGTGGGTGTAGAGCCGGGCTCAGCTCTTGCTTCTGCTGGGTGTCCTGCATGGCCTTGGAGCCCCTCCTGCGATTTGGTTGTCCCTCTGTCCCATAAGGGTCCAGGGTGACAACGTCCTGCTCTACAATTTCATGGGACACATCCTAGTGTCCTGGTTTGGACACCAAAGCTGCTGCCTCTGAAGGAGGACTGGGTGGGACGAAGAATAGCATAAATCTCAGGTAAATATTCTAGTAGATGAGAGCATCCCCATCCGCACAGCTGTAAGGAGATTTAGTGGCAGTGTATTTAGGAAAAGGTGCGTCTTGTTTGCCCTAGCACACTCACACCAGGTCCCATCCTGCTCCAAGTGAGGAGCCAAACCCGCAGGGACCCCAGCAAGGGTTTGGCTCCTGAGCAGCCAAAAATATTCCCCCGGCCAAAGAGCAAGTTTGCAGGTGTATCAGAGCTCCCGTATCAGGTGGTTTGCAAATACCCTGTGCTTGGCAAGGGGAACCTGGAGACCTCCTGGATGTTGTAAGCGAGGACAGGCTTTCCAGGCGGTGGCAGCATTAGCCGCGTGCCGCGTCTCGCAGGGGGGATGTCCATCCTCGCAGACCCACAAAGTGGGATTTGCAGCTCCGGAGCTGCTGTGCGGGATGCACACAGGGCAAAAAGCATTAAAACTGTGCGGAATTTGCCCTCTGGCCTCCCTTACGCTTTGGGCAACGGCAATGAAGCCGTCCCCACGTCGCAGGGCGCCGTGCCACGCGAGGGTGCTGGCGAGCCGTGCAGCGCCGCGCGTCCCTGCGCGCTCGCAGGCGTCCGCTGCCGCACGAGAGGCCTCCGAAAAACACTTTAAACAAAACAGGCTCTGAAAAATGTCTCATTTACACCCGTTTTGAACGTTCTTCATATTTCATGTCACCAAAATTTTATAAAAAATCATGACAACTGCTTTCATTCTGCATCACTTTGCATGGAGAGCTGGGCTCCCGGGTCAGTTTTTGCCTGTTTTTATCTTCTGTGCAAAAGGATGAGTGAGATATCACCCTATAAACGTTCTTGTGAGGGCTGAAATGCATCAAGGGGGATTTCTCAGCACCAGGAAATTCTCCAGCAACACACAGCATAAATGAAGACCACAGAATTTAAAACTCAGAACTGAGAACGTGAAGTTATAAATACATACATATGCATAACTAAATATTCACAGAGATCAGAAATATCAGAAATCTAAAGCTAAAATTACCCAGAAGCTGCATTTAGTGACAGACTTAGGAACCAGCCCAGAGGCTTTTCCTAAGAATTGAGCATCAGAGGCAACTGACTGATGCTTAGTTATGGGCTACAGGACAAACCCATGAACAAATCGCTCCTTTTCCAGCCTTCTGGATATGATGCAACTTCATTATTCCAACCACCGTCACTACATCAAGAAATACAACTGTTGGAGGAAGCTTGGAGGTCTGTGTGCATCCTGCTCATCAGCACCACTAGGGCACTGCCTGCTCCGTGGTGATGGGGACCCACCACGGGTGATGGGGACCACGTTCCTCTTGCTCTTGCTCTGCCAGGAATATGGCCTCGGAGCTTAGTAAATATTTTGAGCCAAGTAATGTATATTTGGAACGAGAATTTGCAAATGAAAAACATTATTCCACCCTGACACTTGAAGTTAGAAAGGAAAGAAGGAAAGAGAAAAGACCTTTTAGAAGACTTTTTTTAGAATAGCAACATAAATGTTTTTATTTTTTTCAGTTATAGATGACCAGGCAACCAGCATGCTTTTCTTGTTGCCCACCTAAGCCTTGAATCCAATCACTTGTAGCATACTGAAGAGAATAGCAAAAGTGGCAGATTCTTTCTCTTAAGTAATTATTTGTTCAAACAATTTCCTATTCAAATAATTTATCATGATTTTCTACATGTGCTTTTTCACACTACCTTCTATTTAAACTTAGTGAGCTATCAAGATCAATTGGAAAATTTAAGGTGGATGCTGTAGGCTAGCGTTATTCCTTGACTATAGGAATATGTCACTAGCATCAGTGAATCCCGGGGAATTTCCAGAATGTTGAAAAAAACCAGAAAATACTGCTCCAAAACAAAAGCTATAGAGTCAAGAGTCCTGCTTTCTGCACAAACACTGAGATTATGTCTCCAACCTGTGCTGCCCATTCCCTTCTCCAATATGATGTTTGCCATAGGCAGGCAAATAAGGCAGGTGAAGCGAGCTGCCTGCCACTGTCTATTCCCTATTCCTGCAGTGTTCCCTGTCGGACAACACCAGGTAATTGTTAGGGCAGCTCCAGAGCTCTGCGAGGGCTGTGCCGAGGGGAGAGCGTCACCAGTCACTTTTGCTTATCTGCTTCGTTGCTGGTAGCAAGACCTGTTTGCTCCGATACGTCCTTCTTGACTTCATGATTACCAAAGAGAAGTAATTGGAGTGAGGAGTTCTGGCAACTCTGGAATTCTAAGGAATGGCAATTAATCACAATAGTCAAATGTTAATTATTTTCTGTGTTATTAATTCTTAGTCTATGTTCTTTCTAAAACTATTGGGGCATTTGAAAGCGTTCTCTTCTCTTTGGGCTGTTGGTCAGCTTTGGATTGGGCTTTGGGGTATAACGCAATGTCCTTTCTGATCTTGGCCTTGGGGGGTCTCAGAGTTACAGCCTTGGCNTTCTGGCAACTCTGGAATTCTAAGGAATTATTTTCTGTGTTATTAATTATTAGTCTATGTTCTTTCTAAAACTACTGGGGCATTTGAAGGCGTTCTCTCCTCTTTGGGCTGTTGGTCAGCTTTGGATTGGGCTTTGGGGTATAACGCAATGTCCTTTCTGATCTTGGCCTTGGGGGGTCTCAGAGTTACAGCCTTGGCCCCTTCTGCTTTGAGGGGCCTGGGACCGGCGTTTGCTTGGATGTATCTGTAACATGCTCAGAGCTGTCCTTGTATCCTGCTTAGGAGTCAGCTTTGGCTTATGTTGGCCAATTGGGAGGGACGTGATGCTCTCCTAATGTTCAAATGTCTAGAAGTTGCCCTTTGGGAGACCTAAGTGTGTCGGCACGGGGATCTCCATTGCCACAGATCACTGTCAGGGGCTCCTACGTCCCTCAAATCATTTTTTTTTACTCCCTTAAGCCCCAGTGTGTTGTACTCCCATGGTAAATCCTGCGGTTAGGCCAGTGGAGTGGGTTTGTTGCCTCTTGCATCATGACATCTGCCTCTACGATGGGAGCTGTATCACACATCAGGTCCTTGTCTCTGCACTGAGGACACACCAGTGCCTTTTTGCCCTTGGGAACTGTTTTAGTTTTCAGAGGATTATTTTGTCCAGAGCTAAAAAAACTCTTGCAAGTCTCCAGAGTATGGACTTTGGGCCATACTCCAGAGTATGAACTACTTGCCCTGCAACTGTGGAGTCAGCTTGCCACGGACCAGCCGGTGTCAGGAGGAAGCACAGACACATTCATGCAGTGCTACAAGCAAGCAAGTCCTGGCTACTATTCTTAGAGCCAGTAAATCCATGAGCACTCTGTGTTGTCAGGCTCCCAAGCTGGAAAGCCCTCCGGTGTCTCCGTGCCACGTGTCGTGCCATAACATAGATGNGATTATTTTGTCCAGAGCTAAAAAAGACTCTTGCAAGTCTCCAGAGTATGGACTTTGGGCCATACTCCAGAGTATGAACTACTTGCCCTGCAACTGTGGATTCAGCTTGCCATGGACCAGCTGGTGTCAGGAGGAAGCACAGACACATTCATGCAGGGCTACAAGCAAGCAAGTCCTGGCTACTATTCTTAGAGCCAGTAAATCCATGAGCGCTCCAGTAAATCCATGAGCACTCTGTGCTTTCAGGCTCCCAAGCTGGAAAGCCCTCTGGCTTCTCCATGCCGTGTGCCATGCCATGACATAGATGTTCCCTCCGTAGCTTGCAGTGCTCAGGGTGATGGGCTGGATGGTTTAATGGGCTCTCTGAGTGTCACTAATTAAAGCACTGAATTTGTGACAACATTTCTCAGTGCATCAGCATTTCTACACAGTCCGCTCATGGGTCGCTCCTCCTTAGGGCTTCAGTAGCACCTCAAAGACCAGGCAAAGGCCAAGAGCTCAATTATTGGCAGAAAGAGAGAGTCACGGCTTTGTTTCCAAAACTGTATAGAGAAATGGTGGAAAATGGAAAGAAAGCCTCACTTCTGTGCTTCTCCGAGAGAGAGGAAGGGACTCTTCCAGGGGAAAAACTGGTGCTGCAAATATCAGTGGACAAAGAACTTCACCCCAGCAGAGACCTGATTCAGATCAGGAGACACTCAGCAACGTATTTTTGTGCCTGGTACCCCCAAGAAGAGGCAAAACAAAATATACAAAGCAAAATCTGTGAAGCACACCCCAGGTGACCCTATGAGTTTCAAATGCTGCTAGGTATGGCATTTGCACTCTTTAGATGCAAAAGTTATATCAGATAGACCCGGCAAGCTGTGCTTCTCTTTAAGCCTATTAAGTCAGCTAAATTTAGGCTGCATCGTAAGTCACGTAAGGCAAAAACGCCACGGTGACTCGGCACCCTGTGAAAAGCGTGGGGTGAGAAATCGCGCCTTCGATGGGAGCAGATGCGACATTATCGTGTGGCCCCGTGTGTGCCACTTGCCTCGAGCGAGAGCATCTCCAGCAGAACCTGCACCCTTGCATCATCCACAGGCTCGCAGGGCAAAACTGAAAGGGAAAGACTGAAAAAAGAAGACAACTTGGTAGATTATAGGGCAAGGAGGCCACTCTGGTGTTGCTCTAAGCCTGAGGAAATGCAGAGCAATGTGTTGGCTCTGCAACAGCAGGGAATTTGGGAGCAAGCTTTGCTGTAAACCTGTGGCAGCTCATGCAAAAGAAATGCATGGGTAAAGCACAACTGCATTGGTCAAAAATATATATAGGCAGACCGTGGAAAAAAATGATCTGAAAATCTTAATATTTTTAGTGTGAGAAGGGTAGCTTTAATAAGCAAGGAGACAGTGACCAAAAGCAAATTACTCAAGGACTTTGAGTCTTCAAGCCAAAGGTGCACAAACTACTTGCAGTTGAATTTAGGTTCAGAAAATATCGTAGAATGTGCTCCATACCTAACTAGAAAAATAATTCTGTTAAAAGCAGAAAACTGTATGAAAAGAAAGCATATGGTTTAAAAAGAATGGGAAAATGGGAATAACTGGTAAAAAATCTGTATGCTGAGTATCATGAAGTATGGGTAGGAAATGAGAGCTGAGAAAAGTTAAACCAAGTCAAGGTTTAGAAAGTGTTTTAATAGAAATAAAAAAGTGTATTTAGGCCAATGACTACCAAAAAAAGGTGGGTTGCCATGCAGAAAGGATTTTTAGACATTAAAGATAATCTACGTACAGCCCCAAAGCTGATGAAAGCTCTGCTTCATTTTTCAACAGAGATGAAGACAACTAAAACAGATGAATAAAGTGAAATAGGATGTGGAAATGAAATCACTGCAACCAACAACTCTGTAAAAAAAAAACTGTATAGAAATTTGAATCATAGATTTGCAGAAGCACTGGCCAAGAAATGACAGTCGGATACTATGTATTTCTAGCAAATATATGAAATTACAGGTGGGTAATAATAGATTGCAAAATAGTAACATGGAAAGGAGAACAGTAGAACTGAGGCAAGTCACTGGTGCATTTTTCATTAATATCACTGACACAAAACCACCTTTTTATTTCCATGTTAGCATGTAAGGTGAGATAATGCTTGAAACACAATGTCATTAAACATTAAACACTGTATTTTGTTGTGTCACTGTACGGGCTCCATGTTGTAGTGTAACAGGCAATGAGAAGAACTTAGAAGACAACACCATAATTATGGAGCTCATTCCGTTTCTGAGAAAAAAACACCATTAAATGATGGGGAAATACAGCAGCTCCCTGTTGGCATCTTGGCATGGGCCTCCAGGGACCCTAGTAGCCACATAGGAGATGTCTAGATAAGGAACATGCTCTGAAAACGTGCAATTTTACATGCAAATTCCACTTAAATCCTGCTATTGGTAGCCTAGTCCTGTAGAGAATCTCATCCTTAGGCTCTCTTTGCCTTAGTTCACCCATAAAGTATTTATTTTTCCCCTGAAGTTGTAAGGCTTTTGAAAGGCAGCTATACCCTGTTTGTAGGGATGAGCATGAGAGATCTTTGGCTTGGACCTCTGGACCCTAACTGACCATAAAAGCAGGACTGGTGAGAAATGCTGCCCTACAATTGTGCAGCGTGAACCAGAATGGTCCCAAATCACAACACAGCACAAGGCACATCGGGTTATGTCACAAGTAATGGCTTGTTTATATAAAAATGCCCATCAGTGGCACTGCAAACTGTTCCCTAATAGAATATTTTACATTTTTGGGGAATTTTGCTCAAGAATCTTCCACCCACATAGGGAAGAACATCCACAGAAAAGGAGCACAGGTAAGACTGAATATTCAGGACAGACCTGCATGAGGAGACAGGCTTGTTTAAGAGCATTAAACTCATGGTTTGTTCAATGTAAGCAGACAGGGAGTATGCAATCTCCGGCTATTTATAACTCACAAATAAGGCAAGCAGACAGCTAGTATAGCCAGGGGCCAGCAGTAACGGAGCAGTGCTGTTTTATTAGCCACCATAGGTGGACATGTCATCCGATATATCCGAGTGTGAAAGTATTTTTATCATGTATGTGTTGGAAAAGGTCACGAGAGCTTTAAATACGAAATTAAATAAAATTAAACCTCACTGAAGATAGCAGGATCCCTCAGGCATTTGGAGTCTGTCAGTGGCTTAATATTTGTAGAGAACTGTGGGCTAATCCCAAGGGACTTCAGTTTTACAGGAAAATTGCATAGCGTTTTTTCGGTAGAAGAAGGAATATTGTTTGTAAACATATGGCAGTTATCAAACAACAGGGAATAACAACTGCCTAATTATCGTGTTGTGCTTATAAACTTTGTGGCCTATGAATTGAAAAAGAATTCAGTCCAATTAAAATGTTACAATTAAGATAATGAGATTGGGTCATGAAAATCTCAATTCTATTGACCAGTTGATACTATCAGCTGGAAAATTAAATTTCCCAAAGCACTTAAGCTCCAGGGGAAATGCTGGTCTAATACACTTGTACTTATGTATTGCAGATAAGCTAGTCTTATATGTTGCAGGAAGATAATCAGTCCTCTGCCATGTAATAGAGTTCAAGTAGCCTTTTAGCATCCAAATACTCACTACCATGCAAAATTTACTCGTCTTGTTCTGTACAGAATTTATTCTTCTTCAGGGAAGACCTCAACTCATCATTCTTCTGAATACAAGATGAAAATTATTATTTCCTCCGTATGTTCTTCCTCACCATTTTAGATCCAAGATACCTTTTACTTTATTTTTATGTTTTTCCTTTTTAACCATGCGCAAAAACACTCCATCTCCTAAACAGCCAAGGCAATATTAGCCATTTTAAATTTCATTTTAATGCAATAGGAATAACCTCCAGGTTCTGTTCTGTGGCTTTGCATTCAAGCTGCAGAGAAGTCTTGATACCCTTCATTAAAGTATATGGCTACCAATTCAATAGCAGTTTATTCTCATTTACTGCACAAAAGTTCCCTTCTCCATACGGTGCAGCTAGACCAGGACTCCCTTAAGCAGTTTGGTTGTGCAGAACAGTCAACGATCAGCTCCTTGTTGCTAGATTTAGATTATTGTATCACTAAATTTGCTCTCCGTTTCCTATTGAAAAGCCTCTTCCCCAAATGCTGATAACTTTGTCACGTTACCTGTTCAGGTTTATAGTTTTCACAGCAGAAATCGGTTTTAGATTACCACCTTTTAGAAAGAAACTTTGATTAAGAAAAAGGCCAATAAAGCTCTAGTTGGCTCAGAACCTTTATTTTATTTTTTCTCCTTTTATTTTGAATCCTTTTCTTCGTTCTTTTGGAATTTTTAACTTCCTTTTGAACTGAATTGGTGCTGTTTTCATTTCTGCTGGTGCTGGGAAGAAGGGGAGAGCCCCGCAGAGCCCTTCAGCGTGGGGCAGGGGCGCTTCTGGGGCAGAAACCTGCATTTTTAATACTCCTCCGCAGCACCATGCAGTGCAACTCTCTTAATGTCAGGAATGCTAAGGTTGACTTTAAAACAGTGACAAAACTAATTCCACCTATCAAAGCATAACCTTTCCTGTTCCTTTCTTACATAAAATCAGAAAAGTTACAAAGCTCTGTGAAGAATATGTTAATTATGATTTTTATTACAGATCTTGGTCTCAGATTTGCCTTTTTTTTTTTTTCTGAATTATGCCTTGACCTGACTTGTTGGAGAAGTATCAGATTTTTTTTTACATTTTAGTTGCTCCTAGGGATAAAGTTCTAAAAATTTAAAAATATCCACTTGGATGACTAAGTGGCTGTATAATTAAGTGATGTATCGCTAAGCAAGAAATAAGTCATAAGTTGAGCATCGTTAGCCATTTTAACATTTCATTAACTTTCTGAACCTATACATTTGCAGTTATCTCTCCTAAAACAGCCGTCATCTATGCCTCTAATCTGATTAAATACTGCTTACAATTTGCCTTCTAGAGCACAGGAATAACGCTCAGAATAAAACATGGAATTTTGACACCTCCTTAAAACCACAGCAATTTTCTCAGTTGTTCCATTTTCTGTTTCTCTAAAATACTGACATTCACTCCGTTTCTTTCTTATTTGGAACATCTGATGTAGCTCTACTGGAAAATAGTCATTCCCTTGGTGAAGGCAAGCGTGGATTTACATTGATTTTGATTTACATTGCTGTTCCATCAATGGCAAACCAGGATGTTTCCAGTGCATAACCAGGCAGGAATACAACCCCATTCATTCACAGGCAAAAACAAAGGTGGGATGAGAGGATTTCCAGCACACAGAGCCAAATACTCTTCTCCTTAGGCTCAAAAAGCTGCTCCCTGCTCACCCAGCAGCAGCAGTCCCTGTGCATTGCTCACCAGCACTTGTCCCAGTATAATGTATATTATGGATAATATATATTATGGATATGGAGGAAGATTAAAAAACAAGCTATTGCAAACAAGTTTGGCTAATTTTCAAGCTGTTGCACAGAATTAATTAATCCACCTCCAAAAAATAAAAGTATCACAATTTTCAAAAGCTTTTCATAAGAGGAAAAATTCCTGAAAGAGAAATATAGCTGCAGATGTTGCTGCCTTAACATGAAGAATATAATTTATTTCCCTGTGTCTCTGGCATTTTTCTTAGGTGAGAATGAAAGCTCTTTAAGATTCACAACACAAATATGAAGCCTTCCTAGGACCTACATATTTCTGGGATAGACTCACTATGTGTTTCACTGTGAGATGAAGCAGAAGGACCGGGGCAGGCAGTAATATTGACCCATCTTTTGCGTATCCTTGGTAACTTTTTTTTTTTTGAGTGGTTTGTCTGTTTCCAAGACTAAAAATTCCTCTTCACATGCAGTTGGGAGATTTTTGTTGGTTTACATCACCAGTTTGACGGATACAAGAAATCTAAATACGTAGCAGAGCTCAACGGTGTGAGGGAGGAAGAAAGAGTGAAAATAGATATATAATTCTTCTTGGGTTTTATGCTGGGAACTTCTGTCTGGCTACAGCATTACTGGAAACATCCAGATGATGCCAGAAGGTGCAGAGAAATACAAAAATTGAGTACGAGACTTTTGTGCAGTCTGGATCTAGTCTGGGATCAGGTTGTTTTCATGGTTGTATTGAGGTCTCAGTTCTGAATAGTGAAAACATCACTGGAGAGCACCCACCCCACGTATCCACATGCACCGCACGGATGCAGGACTTGTCTCTGCAGCAGGAGCTAATCCAGGGGAGCCTTTTGGTAAAATATTAGTAGCAAACCCAGGAGCACCCCTTGGGTCTGAGTGCGGGTGTCAGGAGCCCCCATGTGTGACAACCTGGAGGACATCCAGGTCCCAAGTCAACCCCAGGGCANGAGGTCTCAGTTCTGAATAGTGAAAACATCACTGGAGAGCACCCACCCCACGTATCCACATGCACCCCAGGGATGCAGGACTTGTCACTGCAGCAGGAGCGAACCCAGGGGAGCCTTTTGGCAAAATATTAGTAGCAAACTCTTGGGTCTGAGTGCAGGTGTCAGGTCCCAAGTCAAACCCAGGGCACTCAGCACTTCATAGGGTTAGAGAAAAGCAAAACATTTCCCTTCAGGAACAGCCAGTGAATAAAGATGCTTCATAAAAATAATATACAGCAGCACTGAGCGCCTATAATAAAAAACCTGTTCCAAATGCAAACCCATCTGCAAAACAGAAAGGCAACCGCAGACAAAACTAATAACTGCAAGCAATTCATAAGGAACTGAACAGAACATGAGAATAAAGGAGTGAAATATATTTCAAATTCAACGACATAACGTTGTAGGGAACACAACGGCATACAAGGCTCTGGAGGGGCCGTGCTGCCTTCTTTGATTAAAAGCTTGTACAGAAATATGAGTATTCATTTAGAAAGACAGGTTATATTTTCTGTCTCTCTAGATTATTTTTAATTGGAATATGCAAAATTAAGTCTTTGGGACTCGTGCAAAATGTTGTCAGCAGCAAAGCTTTGTGTGGAAGGATAGAGGGAGGATTTGAGTGGGTTTGGGAGAAGTAATTAAATTCTATTACCTGCAAGCAACTTCATTTGTAGGAAGAACTTTCCACATTAAGTGGACAGAATTGCCTTTCTTTTTATCCAACAAGCGTCTCCTAGGCCAGGATTAACCAGAGGTACCAGCCAGTCCTAAGAAACCATCTCATTGCTGCTAATATCTGAAAATCAGCAGCCTTGGACCCATGGTCCGTGCAACCTTAGCGCCTTTGGCACCAGCAGTGGGAGACAAGCCATACAGCTCCCTATATTTTTTCATACTTTTAAGAGATATATATTTGGAATTCAAAGGGAAAACAAGTAAACAGGGAAAAGCATTGCAGCCAGATGGAATAGCAGATGTGCCTAGAGAGGAGGAAACTCATGAACCAGGGAGCTCCAGAGCCCGTTTTCCAGCTTAATTTGCCTAGTGTTACACCTGAGAGAGATGGCCCCAGGCGGACAAGAGTTTCCGCAGCTCAGAAGAACCTTTAATTGCCAATAAAATCATATTTTGCAGGCAAGAATCACTGAGAGACTGGAGGAAAAGAATAACCCTTTTTTTTTTTTTCTTTTTTCCCATTTGGATGAATAGCAATTATAGAAAACCACTGGTCTAACAACCAAAGAGACAATCTGCTGAAGCTGGGGTATTTCAGAAAGAAATTGGGGTCACCTCATGGTATGACAGCAGAGAACCCAAGGCCAGCTAAATGATGGCTATTTTTCACAGGACGCTAAACAGAAACTTTAGCTGAAATCTCTTTCTGTCAAAGACCCAGCTTTACAAGACAACCAAAATGATGGCACTTTCCCCATTTTCAAGTGCTGTTAAGTTTGAGTAATGGTTAAAAAGCTGGGACCGTAAATGTGCAGCTGATTCGGAGGAGAGAAGGGAAGGCTGGAAGCATGATGCATTCTCCAGCTCTAGCTAAAGTCATTATACTGAAAATAAAGTAGCTCAGGGAGTGCCCATTGCCCAAATCCAATTTTCATAGCAATGTGTTGCTCAGAGTACAAATTACCAAAAATTTGCCAGTCTAAAGCTAATATTCAGAAAAGCTTTTCCAGTAAAAGTGAAAACAGCCTTTCAGTTAGCAGTGGGCTCTTCCAATAAAATATATGTGAAATAAAACCCACATAATGTCAAATAAGTAAATCAACACACAAAGAAAAGATAATTGTAAGAGTGTCACTAAGTATTCTAAAGTTGAGGGAATTGAAAAAAATACGTTTTGAATTCCTACTCCCAGCTGAAGGGAAGGAAAAGAAAATTCCATGCTTAATCAAGGACCAATGGACTTGGGTGAGGAGACATCTGCTCCGGTTTTACGAATATAGAGGTGAGGGGTGGGAATCTTCTGTGTCTTATGAATATACTATGGAAGTCCTAGCAAAGTCTAAAATCTGTCTTCTAAAATTAATTTTCCCCACCTGATAATTATACTCCATGTTAGATTTATAGGATGGTCCCAAATAGCCCAAAAGGGGCTCGTGAAAGTGCCTCTGGGGTGTCTTCTGGCAATCAAACAAAAAGCAATGGGTGAAGGAGAGAAGGAAAGAGAGGCAGGTTCTAGCTCCAGGGTTAGATGTGGGAAGAAAGAAGAATTGGTTTAGAGAGGCAAAAAAGATAGGTAACCTGGTGGGAATCATTGTGCATCGACAGATTTCACATTCCCAATGGAAAGGAAGAATAATAGCGAAATAAAAATAATCTCTATCAGTAAGACAGACATTAAGATACTCAGGATAGCTAAGCCATTCTCTAAGATCTCTCAGTAAGGAAATAAATGAGTTAAAAAACCTGGCACTACCTTGAAAAGATGGTATAAAGGTCATAAGTGCAAAGCCTCCCATTATAGTGGAAAGAGAAAAGAGATATAAATGCCCAGCTTAGGTGAATAACGAGCTCTTCATTCGCTTTTAACATAACAAAGAAGGGTGCAGGAAGCAGAAACTACATCATGTTATTATGGGTAATTGGTATGAAACAAGTATGTAAGATTACAATCAAAAGATTCAGGATGTAAAATAAGATAAAAGGTATAAAATGAGAAATGACCATAGGAATATGAAAAAAAAAAATTGCAAGTACATCCAGAGTGTGAAAGGGGCCCCCAGAAGGATTTGTCTGCAGCTGCACAGCAGGTTTGTATCAATAAATGATGTTATGAAAATAATGATTAGTGCCTTTTTGCATTAATACTTGACAAATGACATCAGCTGTAATCAGATGACTAACAAAATGAATTCTTCTATTATTTTTGTCAGTAACAAACTGATAAGATCTCAGTCTTGAGTAAGAAAGAACAGTTTAGAAAGAGATAAGAGATAAATGAGATGATTTCCAGCCATCCGCTCTTGATGACTCCCACCTCAGAGTGCTTAAAAGGCTGGATAAAATGTTAAAGGTGTTAGTGGTTATTTTCAGAGTTCCTAACGATGAGGATGATACTGAAGAGTCCGGAATACGGACCTCTCCATTGAGCAAGGGGCAACCAGGCAGCCATTCACTAGCCCGTTATCTTTGACTTTGGGAAAAATATTGGCAAAAAAAAGTAAAATTAATTCTTCATAGGAAACGGAAGACATTCAGAAGTAAATAACAACAATGTAAATTTATCAAGAATAAATTATCTCAACACAATCTAGTTCCCTGCTCTGCTAGCACGGCAGAACCAACAGGTGGGCTTTATTTTTATTTTTTTTTATATAAATCTCTTCAGTGAGATTTTCATGTTGTCTAGCACAATGTTCTCATTAGTAAGATGAGAAATTACAGCTTATGGTAAAATTTCCAGTCCGGAAAACTGCACGGAGTATGATGGACAAAATGATTCACCGTCAAAATGGAAAAATATTTCACATGGGCTGTGCAGCTGCCTGACCTGGGTATTTTCATATTTGATGACTGAACAATATTGTGTTCATTATGTACAATGTGTTTGCTCTGTCTTTGGTGGATAGGGCTAAAATGTGCTGAATGTGAGGCAATACAGAGGCTAGAGAGTAGAAAACTGAAACAAAACTTGCTAAGAGTAAGTATGAGGAGTAATTGAATATATTTTAGGCTATCTTGGAGATTTCATTCATAAACCAAGGGTGGAAGGACTGATCCCAGAATGGGGTTGACCCAAGAACATGGGGATAGGAAGGTTATCTATTACCTGGAAAAAGAAAGTGACAAATTAGAGACAAATTTGTTACATTTCTAACTAAATCCAGCAGCAGCATATGCAAAAATGGCTTTGATATAATTCAGATCTTTAAATGTGAGTGAATGTTTCCACTTTTACGTAAGATTATTTCTGTGGTCAGTTCAGAGGAAAATTCTAGAACCTGGCTTCATGCAGGTACCCCGGGACCATGCATGGTGACATTTGGCTGTTATCTGCCCAAAGCGAGACTCCGTTTGGAAAATTAAGCTTGGAGACCGGGATGTTAGATAAAGAAGGAAATGTTATTGCTCTCCGTATCTAACTGCTGGTTCCTTACAAAGCAGGAAAAGCATTTCTGCCTTAAGAAATGCACGTCAAATATATATTATTTCCAATATTTTTGTATTCTGGTGCCTGCATTTGGTCCAAACAGCTACAAACTTCCCTGGAACATGGTTCGAAGGGCTTTGTTTCCAAGCGGATGGGAGCGTGCGGGATATCCAGGCTCACGGACGGCTCCGATGGGCCGGGAAGCGCCGCCGGCTCCCCGGGCACGTGCGCGGCCACCGGGTTTGCAGGGACGGGAGCGCTCGCCGCATGGCAAACGCTTCTTGTGACGCTGCCCCAGAAAGGGAATCTAGTTCAGCGCCCCCGGGCGAGACGGCGCTAACTGGGATGGAAAAAGAGGCAGCAGCTGAGCGGAAAGCAGGCAGCATCCTCTGCTAAGATGCTTCCCCAAGCAAAGCAAGGCAAACAAGCCCCAAAATACTGCTAATCCTCTCCATTTGGGCATCAGGTAGCGGGGACACGTGGCATTTGTTTCTTTATTCCAGCTGCACTCAAGGGACATGAGTGCCATGCACGCAGCCCTCCCTTTGCTTCACTATTTCTCTATTTTTAAGCATACCTGGCCAGGGAAAATGGAGCACATCCTTTTAGTGCCGTTGTTTTTTACTTAATCTCATGCTTTATTTATTTGTGAACAATCTGGCTGAAGGGGCTTATTAAATAATAGAGACTGGATGCCATCCTGAAACAGCTGGCATGGCATATTTTTAAAAGCTTTAGGATTTAAAAAAAAAAAACAACAAAAATGATATCTGGGTGATTTATCATCGGTTGCAAGCCCGTTTTGCTTGGTTTTGGTCTGCTCTTCAGCTTTATGTTTGTGCCTTGTATTGCACCTTGTTTGTGCCTTGTAAGTGGGTGCATTTGGAGATCTGACTCATTCAAGAGCTACTCAAGGGCACTAAAATACGAGTTGGTCTCCATGGCCCCTGGCTAGGCACAGGACAAGGCGGGGGACAATACCCTCATGTGGCTCAGCTGGGTTTTTAAGTGCTTTCATGGGCAAAACCTATTACAACTCCCTTGAGTGAGGACGGGGATTTTTGCTGAAACTGAAGGCATCCCAAACCCATCACTTTTCAGTGGGTTTTGTGTTCCCAATGACCCCTCTGGCAGTCCTGTCCCCACTTTCAACACCTGTAGACCTGTTATCCAGCTCAGCAATCAGTGAGATTTGCCACCAGATTTCATAATATAANACCTATTACAACTCCTCTGAGTGAGGACGGGGATTTTTGCTGAAGCTGAAGACATCCCAAACCCATCACTTTTCAGTGGGTTTTGTGTTCCCAATGACCCCTCTGGCAGTCCTGTCCCCACTTTCAACACCTGTAGACCTGTTATCCAGCTCAGCAATCACTTTAGGAAGTGTGATTTGCCAGCAGATTTCATATTATGACATAATATGATATGATATGATGATATGATATAATATAATATATTCCAAAGTTGTTATTCTTTAAAATAAGAATATGCCTTCTTAAAATATCTTTCTGAATATGTGTTAATATGAATATGAATATGTGTCGCAGTGTTAAACTTTCCCTGTGTCCCTCTACTATATCTCGACTCTGCGTGCCAGCAGATTTCATATTATGACATAATATGATATGATATGATGATATGATATAATATAATATATTCCAAAGTTGTTATTCTTTAAAATAAGAATATGCCTTCTTAAAATATCTTTCTGAATATGTGTTAATATGAATATGAATATGTGTCGCAGTGTTAAACTTTCCCTGTGTCCCTCTACTATATCTCGACTCTGCGTTGCAGAGGGNAAAGTTGTTATTCTTTAAAATAAGAATACATCTTCTTAAACTATCTTTGTGAATATGTAGAAATCATGAACCCAATGAGTGCTAGGCAGAAGTTTCTACCCTCTCAGTGTTAAACTTTCCCTGTGTCTCTCTACTATATCTCGACTCTGTGCTGCAGAGGGGTTCACAATTCCTTCCTCATGGGTGAAATTTCCTGCTTTTCACGAGCACAGACAAGGCTTGCCACTGGTTTCCTAACGTTTTCCCACATCTTNGAATATGAATATGTGTCGCAGTGTTAAACTTTCCCTGTGTCCCTCTACTATATCTCGACTCTGCGTTGCAGAGGGGTTCACAATTCCTTCCTCATGGGTGACATTTCCTGGTTTTCCTTTTTCACTGGTTTTCTAATGTTTTTCCACATCTTGGAGATACTTTCAGGCTGGTGGTTCCAGCAATACTGACCTCAGAGCTACCTGGCGTTGACTTCTCCATCATTTCTCGTGGTTTGCCCTGATGTAACGGAGATGCTAAGAGGCTTCAGCAAATTCTGCATCTTTGCAACATTGGCTGCACTGCTTCATTAGCACCTGAAAACCCCAATGTGTGTCCTGGCAAGTGGAGGGAGAAGGATACTTGTGTTAGAGGAAGCATTTTAGCAGTCTGGGGACCTCCACGGCTGCAACGGGCCCCTGCGTTTATTGGATTCTGCTGCTGCCTGGAGCGTTTTGGGGCTTCTCTGATCTTCAAGGTGTTTTTGTAATATTACATCAGGCAGGATGTTATTGTAGTTCCAGGGAGACGTCTTCTTATTCTGTATTTTCTCTCCTCTTCCTGGGCTTCACGGTCCCCAGTGCCACATCACAGAGGATGCTACACCAGGAGCTTTCCCTTCATTACCTTTAATCTTTCTGTTTATGCCATGGTGTCATGAAACAAGTAAAAAGAAAATAAGTTTCAAGTATAACAGATCAGAGTAAGCAAATTTCCACTGAGTTTTGCTTAAATTCATGCTATAACCAGGAAGGGGGTTACTGCTATGGAGTAAGGGGGTTACTGCTATGGAGTTGACCAGATTTCTCTGTATAGACATTCACTCACTTCAATCTCTTTAATGGGTTAAAGAGTCTCACACTTTATTTAAGAGGGCTCTTTGGGGTTATATATAATATCAACGATACACTTTGCCTCGTCAAGATCTTGCAAGACTTATAAAAAGATTAAGTTAAAATTCATTTACCTAAAACCTTAATATACTCTGCTGACATGAGCAAGATATGAGTCCCCAGTTGTTGTATGATTTTGTCCTATAGCTGAGAAATCCTTGGGGAGTGTGTACAGAAGAGCAAACCCTAAGGGTGTTTAAGATGAGCTACAGTGGATGTAAAAGCTTTAACATTACAATCTTGCTGAGTATTGAAGTCTAGATAGATGCAACAGAAGAGGGATAGATAGATGACATAAAGAAAAAAGAGAAATTATACCAGGCAATGCCTCAGGGTTGAGTGTTTGCTCTTTGAGTGTTTTTGCATTCCTTTTTTTTTTTCTCCTTTTTTTAAAGTAAAAGGCTTTTTCTAAGTTCAAGCAAAGCAGGATTCTTTATAGGAGCTCATTTAAAGGAAAATAATAAAAAAAAGCTGAGAAGAATGGAAAATCTTCAGGAACAGAAGGCAAGAGACTGAAAACCTGCAGGATGGTGAAACCCGAGCCGGGCTGGGAGCCCCTGCAGCCCGCTCTGCTCCTGCCCTTCCGTGCTCTGGCTGCTGCTTTTCCAGCACTCGAGTCCCCAGATCCAGGGCTGTGCTCAGCACCAAGGGAGCTGGGTGGCAAATTCAGCATTGCCAGGGCTCAGCAGCTCTGCTTGGCAAATTACAAGTGCAGACATTAATAAAAGTGTGTGTGGGGATGAGGAATGTGCTGGTGAACAGGTTTGGTCACAAATTTGGGAATACGGAGCATAAGATTTAGACCAAGTTGTGTCCGGGTGCAGAGCAGAGGGTGGGATGTTCCCATAGGCTTGAGGGACACTTGGACAAGGCTCCAAGTTCTTTACAGTGCGAACCATAAGGCTTTATAGTACCTTGAATATCTTTTTTTTTTTTAATCTTTCCACCCACAATTTTATTGAACTGAGGGATTACTGTGATACTTTGGCTATAATTGCACATTTCAACAGATACTTAGCGGGTTGTGTGCTTTATCATCCTGTGTAATACAGGAGGCATAAAAGAGGGAAATACAAATATTATCCTGCAGTATTTAAAAAGCCTGGAGTATTTTAAGCTCACATACTCTTCTGTACTGATGAATCCTTTGGTATAAATTGGTGGGTAGCACTAACAATGAGTCATTTCAGCTCTTTTATTTCTTTTAATTTAGCCGGTTAAATATAGATACAAAGTCAGATAATTGCACTCCAGCCGGGATAGGTACTGTAAACAAATGAGATACCGTGTCTAGATTGATTAGCAAATCTGCAGAAAGCTTCCTTTCGATGCAAGGTATTTCCTTCATTACCGTGCAATTATTCATGAAGAAGTGCCGTGTGTTCAGACACAAACTAATAAAATGTGAAAAGTGTAGGATAACAACCAAATCCAGCTCATTTCAAGATAATTCTCCTGAAGTGGTTTTCTTAAAATAAATATTTGTTTTGGGGGAAACTTGTCACACGATGAGCCGATGGGGAAGAGGGAAATGTTTGCACAGGGTTGCTGCAGGAAAACAGAAATATTTCAGTTTCCAAAGTTGGTTTTGGGGGAAGCAAGTGCACTCTAAGCTCCAGGGCTTCCCTGCAGCCCTGGTTTGCACCTGCCTGCCCATGCAGCAGCAAGAGCTGCTGTGCAAAAACATTTCTGCAGAAATCTGATCTCGTGCCCCTCTGCCAATTAGGGCTAAAAAAACGTTATTTCCAGGTTCTTTTCCATCCAGCGGAAACGTCTGCTGTTTTATTTCCTAAGTTGGGATGAAAAGTCAGCAAGACAGTGATCTGCAGCGTGGAAAGTTAAAAGGAAAACACATGGGTATGGCNTCATTTCAAGATAATTCTCCTGAAGTGGTTTTCTTAAAATAAATATTTGTTTTGGGGGAAACTTGTCACACGATGAGCCGATGGGGAAGAGGGAAATGTTTGCACAGGGTTGCTGCAGGAAAACAGAAATATTTCAGTTTCCAAAGTTGGTTTTGGGGGAAGCAAGTGCGCTCTAAGCTCCAGGGCTTCCCTGCAGCCCTGGTTTGCACCTGCCTGCCCATGCAGCAGCAAGAGCTGCTGTGCAAAAACATTTCTGCAGAAATCTGATCTCGTGCCCCGCTGCCAATTAGGGCTAGAAAAACCTTATTTCCAGGTTCTTTTCCATCCAGTGGAAACGTCTGCTGTTTTATTTCCTAAGTTGGGATGAAAAGTCAGCAGCAATCTGCAGCATGGAAAGTTAAAAGGAAAACACACGGGTATGGCAAAGCCTTTGGTTTTCACTTTTTCAATGGACGGAAAAGGTTGGACGTGCCCAGGTCAGATGTTTGATTTGGATTCATTAAAGGAGATCCAGACTTTGTGGGAAGGCAGATTGGACACAAGATGCCCACAGCACCTGGATGCAGTTTCCCTGGGCCCGTGACGGCTCACAGACACCACATGATTTCATTGTGGTTACTCCTCTTCAGGTCTAGGAAATAAATTATATTGAAACTCCCAAGAAGTTTTGTGATGCTGCTCCCCTAGGCAAGGACAGGGAGATGAGATGCTCTGTGCCATTGATAAGAGAAGAACTATGGTTTTCCACCCAGTTTCTCCACTAGGAAGACACCAAGGACTTGTGACCCATTCAGAACCACTTGGCACTCCTCTCCAACCACATTTTATTCTGGGAAACTTTCCTTGCAGTGTCAGTATTGCACAAACTACATTGGAAGTGCATGAGCCCTTATCCAAAATGCCTTTTGAAATCCTGCTCTTACTGCATGCTAACGGCAGTGCCTGCCTACACAGTTTATTAAATATTGAATGATTACCTAGGCTACAGAGTAACTTGAGGCTGAGGAATTACAGATAAGCAGATGAATAAAATACATATTTATAATTAACTCTAAGGCTTGAGTAACATACCTGACTCAGTGCTCTTCTTTTATTGCACTTAAAAAAATACAACCAGAATAAAAAGGGCCACACAAATATACAACTCATTTTGTCAAAGGGGTAATTGTAGTTTAGGAGGGTTGTCCATATGCATGAACAGAAACCAAATGATTAGGAATTAGAAACCAGAGTCCTGGAAAAAAACAGATTGTGAATTACAATTTCAGAGATAGGTGAGTTAGCAGCTGAAACACTTTGCTAGGCTGATATAAAATAATAATAATAATAATAATAATAATAATAATAATAATAATAATGCAAACAGCACTGAAAATACCCTGCTTAGAGTGCAGGGCAGTTTAGTTACACTTTGTAGAGGACGCAGCTTAACAGCATAATTATTTTGAAGACGGGCCCAAAAGACGTGAGCTGAGACCCCTGCTGAGAATACATTTTTTCCCCTGGAAAATGAAGATGCAGAAGGAACTTCACAGACACTTGTTGAGGATTTTCAATTCTGAACAAGCAAATAAAAAATTGACCGAAGAAAACCCTTCAGGCTGGCAGACACTTGGCTGAGAAAGGTATGTTAGAAGCTGGCAAAGGCTTTAAATCCGACATGCTGAGGGTTGTCACTCATATTTCAGTTCCACCACGGCAGACACAGGGGTAGGAGTCCAGACGTGTCCCCAGGGCTCGGGGAAGCATCGCATCACATTCACCTTTCCAGCTTTTACATCTCCGTGGTGCCTGCAAGCAGATTCCTCAGTTCCTCTACCTTGTTTCCCTTAGCAGCGGATGGATTTTATCCCTGGAGTTTGTTCCCAGGCCATCACATTAGAGATTATCGATGGAAAACTCAACAGGAAAACTTGTTCTTAATGGAAATGTCACAGTGGGTGGCTCCATGGGCTGGATGGAGCGCGGGGTGGCTCTCTGGTCCCAGGTAATCCATCATCCCGAAGGGAATTCAAAGCCTCCAGCATCTTTAACTTCCTACAAGTCCTCCTATTCCTACTAAATTCAGTGAGCTGAATCAGACCTTAAATACTGTATGTGGTGGCAATGGAAGTCTAGAACAAATAGTGAAAAGAGCCTAGAAGTGACAGGAATGAAAAAAATAATGTTGACTGCTGAAGGAAGATGACCTAAAATATCACAACCCCAGTAGACTTGAGTCTTGACATCTACTCATGCTGCAAATAATAGCAAGGCACATAAGTAATAGTCTTTTCTATCTAATCTTGTTGGAATTGCTCAAGAAATATCTTTTTTCAGGGATTAACTGTTCCTGAGCAGTTTCTTGGGTGCATTAGTGAAGAAATCACTTTTTTCTTGTCATATCTTTCTCACCTGAGATTTTTCTTTGAAAAAAAAGAAAATAAAAACCACCCAACACCCACAAACATTCGTTTTTCACCTCCTATTAGAAAACAGCACATTCTGTTCGCCCTTTTATCTTGCAATACCGAGGAAACAAGTAATGACACCACACTTATCTGGAAGCCAAATGTTCAGGGCTAAGAAACTCAGAAGAACTAGCTCTGAAGAAAATAAAATAAGGATACTACACCTAAAAAAATTCACACAAACCTTTTCAACCTAAGTTCAGTAAACCAGCGAAGGAGAACTTAATAATGAGGGCTGTATTTTAAAGCATCTTCCTCTGGCAGAGCCAGCAGTGATAAATAGGGCGATTTCTAAAGCTGCAGAGCCTGCCTGCAGCCAGGAGCGATTTCAAGTAATTCAAACACGTAGTTTGCAAAAAATTGTCCTGATGCAGCTGGAAGCTTAAGCACAACTTTTTTTTCTTTATTTCTTTATTTTTTTGCAAGATATGGCACAATTCCTTAGGACTGTAGCGTGATAAAGATACAGAACAATACAAAAAAATAATGCTACCATATCATAGTAAATATCACCATACCACACTACATGCTCTCACACCATACAGAATGATGCAACCCTTAAAACTAAAAATGATGAAACAAAGTCAACAAGTGTCAAGAATTTTTCCAGAATTCCAAACTTTCCTGCCCAAAAGGACACCAGAATTTTTACCCTTGTTCCTCTCTCCTCTGCAGATTGTTTGGAATATCCCCAAATTTTGCCTGATTTTTTTTTTTTGAACTTTTAAGCTGCTTCTGCTTAAACTGCTTTCTGCTGATTCTTTGCTGTCTCTAGACCTATGCAGAATGTTGAGAATGAGATTTCTGATGGAGCCTTTTTACTTTGAATACTAAATTGGATTTTTTGCAATTTAGCAAAGCCAAGAGAAGGGTATTGGGTTGAGGACCTGTAATTTACAGTGGTAAAAAATGTGGCCCTGGCACACCAGGGAGCTCCTGAAACCTAGGGAGGAGCAGCCTGGTTGAGGCTGTGCAGTTCCCATTTGCTCCCATGGGGATGGGGTTGGAGCTCTTCCATGTGAGCTGCCTATTTAGTGCTTAAAAGATTGTGCTTAAAAGATACCATTAGGGGATAAAATCCTGGAATATTTCTGGATATTACCTGTATCTTTATCCACATACCTGTCTATTTATTTATAAAGAGTCATTTACCATGAAAGACCACGGAGCAAGGGTTATTGCCATACCTAGGAGTTCCAGAAGGACAGAAAGACGAACACCTATGGCTTTGCAAACCCAGGCTCAGGAATGGAGCAGAAAGGCTATTTTTATGCCTTCCCTGTTGTGGGATCTGCTGTGGATAATCAAGAGGCTCTTGGTGGAGCCTGGTTCTCTCTGGCCACCATCGTGGTGCAGAGCTCTGACCACGGCAGAAGATGTTGGCTGAAATATCCAAGGACACGGCCACAACGCAGGACTTCCAGGAGGATGGTTAACTCATCACTACATCCCCATTCCGCAAATTAAACCACTTTCATTAATGACCCACAAAAAAAACCCCACAAAACCCTCGCTCCCATATGCTATAAGTTAAACTCTCATAGGGTNACGGCCACAATGCAGGACTTCCAGGAGGATGGTTAACTCATCACTACATCCCCATTCCGCAAATTAGACCATTTTCATTAATGACCCACAAAAAAAAAAACCCACAAAACCCTTGCTTCCATATGCTATAAGTTAAACTTTCATAGGGTTGCATTAAGACAAAGCAATTTGGGGACAAGGCGCACACAAAACTGGAGCGTTGCTCCGAGATGCTGTCACTGCCGCTTTGCGTTCGCAGCGCTGGAATGTTGTGTCATCGCTTTCATTACGGATCCATACTCTCAGCGAGGCATGCCTTGTCACAAGGAATTATTTCAAGGCGGCGATTTGGCAGGGCAGCGCTCAGCCTGGGAGGCTTATACAAAAAATAAAATAAAATAAATAAAAAATTAAAAAAAAACCCCAACCAAACAAAAAAATCCGTCCCAATCCGAAGCTATGCTTTAAAATAAAAATATTGATTTTAGCTGATTGATGACTCAGTGGGGTAAATATGAGCTTTTATCCTGATTTGAGAGCCCTCTGAGTGCATTTTGGATGTGCCTGCTGCTAAGGGATGGATGTGGGTTATCTCTAGAATTGCCCTTTTGGTTTCAGCTGCACTATGGACTGGGGATTCTACTTATACAGCAAATAAAATGCATACAGGCAGCAAGCCAGCAGCTTTTACTGAAAATCAGTGTAGGCAAAGAGGGATAACGTGCTGTTCATAGTATATATTCAATTACAGGGGTGTGCACACACGACAAACAGATGTCCACGTTGCCTGTTACAGTGCTTAAATTATTAAACAGAATTTAAGCCAGTGGCTTAATTCTGTATCTGCCAAGCAGACAGGTATTATTCAACATGATTTTCTGGCCTGACTTGAGGATTAAGAGGACTAGAATGCATGTTGCATACAGAAAGCAGGATTTCGTGAAGTATGAGCCCTATCCTGCTCCCAGGATAGATGCTTTTATGTCTTGGCAGCCCCAAAGCCTACTTCAGCGAGCAGTTGTTGATACTGCTAGCAAGAAGGGCATGGCCAGGTCTGGACCAGAAGGAAAGGACAGGGCTAGAACACCAATATTTCAGGGTGTTTTTTTTTTCTGGAGTGCTATTATGGTCTCTTTGAAACTATAAATAAGGTATTTGGCTAGTCTTGATGATGTCTTCCTATGGTCAATGCAGGTCTGAAAGCCCACATTCCATTTTTTTCCCCCAAAGCCTCCCCTTTAGGTCAGTGTGGACCATCTGGGGCAAAAGTGACCATTAAATTTAGACAGCAAAAGCCCACACGTGCCTCTTCTGTGGCTCACCCAAGCATCCCTGGCTGATTCCTTGGTCATTCCCAAATATCAGCATGCATTGGCCAGCACTGCCAAAGCCATCCTTCCCTGCTACCATGATGGTTCTTATCCCAGGACATTTAGACAAAATACCTTGCTGTGAATGCCTGGGCTAAAGCGAGCGTAGACATGCTCTGGTTTAAGCTCTTTAGCACACAATTCAGTAGCTGGCTTGGAAGAGATGTTGTTTTACAAGGTCATTTATCTTAAAGGAGTCCTGACACTGGAATCTCTGCCTTGGCAATGTCTATTAAAAATTTTCCTGAGGAGCAGACTTGCAGTTTATACTAATTGGACTGGATTTCGTATTCCCTGTATGCGTCCTCCAACATAACCCATTGCAATGCATTTTCTTTAAGATAGCAGCAAATAAGAGACAGATTCTCGGAGGCTACTGAGAAACAATAAGGAAAAGCAGCAGAGTTAATGCTTAGGTTGTTCCCTCCTACTAGTTTTCAAGAGAGGCTGGGAGAAAATAAATCCAGAATACAATGTGACCTTACATATTTGGTAAGGATTATGTATGAGAAGAAAATTTATAATAACTGGTAAACTAGAGCACCAACACTGCTTGAAAATCAAGAGTTATTGAAGAGAATATATGTTAAGATGACCTCAGTTTAGCTTCAGGTTTTAAAGTATTTTTGGACATATTGTTTCAGTTTTAAAAAAGAAAAACCTACCTTGGAAAGAGAAAAATTCCCTGATGACTCAGTGTTGGAGGGATGCTGCTCTTCCCTGCAGGTGCAGAGATAACTGCTCCCATTGCAGTGCCCTCATTCCCCAGCATCTGGGGGAAATGATTCCTGGGGGTTGATTGAATTATTCTGGTTTCAAGGGAAAAGGAATGAATCCTTTGCTAGAAATGATGAGGGATTTTTCTTTTTCTCAACAGAAAGCATCAACATTTAGCCAGGAAATCAGAAGTGCTTTTGGGACTTTCTGTGCAAATCCTCAGTGGGGAGAGTGTGGCAGCTTTCTGTGAGGGAGTGGGCACTTTCTGTGATAATGTCCATGTAATCCACTTAAAATCTGCAATGAAGAGTGGAGGATCATCAGAAAGATCATCTGAACCCTACACCTGGAACCTGACAAGAGGATGGAGGAGCTCCTCGCGCTACAGGAGCAGCAGCACGGGCTCTTATGTCTGCTGAGATGGATATTTGTGGAAAAAAGGGAATCTGACTGCCCAGGAATTGATTGCAGGCAGTGCTTTTTATCCTGGAATTGTTACAAATCAAATGGTGTTGATGGGCATAAGCAAAACGTTGTCGCTTTCTTCTGTTCTGGCTTATAATTAGATGTTGTAGCTGGACTCTCAGCTACCAGGTGAATTTTCATATGAGAAAAGCCAAAGCTGTTCCAGAGTATTGGGATATAAAGGATGTAACAGATCACTCCATGGTCTTGGGCCTCACTTGCTCCTTCTATATATCTTACATCTTCTTACATGGTTTATTCTGGCCACTGAACCACTCTCAGAAGAGGGTATTGGAAAGACCAGTGTGTTGTCTACTGGGCATGGAAATAATCTGCATGAAGGATAGATTAAATTCACTTCTGACATTGCAGGAAGGAGCTCACTTGAGAAGGACTTAGCAGACATAAGTTGAAGACTTCCTCCAACAGCCAAGAAGCGCACAGGACTATCACGGGCTGGGGTTTTCTCCAAGTTGTTTCATCAGGGCCTGGATGATGTTGGATGCCGAGAATTGATGTTTTCTTTCCTTGTTAGTATTCCACATGGAGCGTGCTGACAGATGTGAAGTATGTCAGTGTTTATCTATCTTAAACATTTGTTGCATTCAAAAACTACATGAAGAATTTAGCTGAAATATTATGATTTTTTATTAAAAAATTCCACATGCTCTATATTAGAGAGGAGATGAACACAGACAGAAGTGACAGCTACCAATCTCTGAAAAATACAAAACTCTGCATCGGAGAGAGACCTCAGCAAACTTTTGGTTACTCTATTTAATGAAAGGAAAGATAGTTCTGGTATTTTTTTCCATGTTAATAGAAGAGTGGCAATGTGCGTGTTGGCTGTGCATTCTCTCTGCTACAGAACTGACTCCTTTTCGATGTGAGATGCATATTATTCCTGTAAAAGGCCCAGGTGGATGAGTATGGTGCCTGGTATTCTGGAGGGAGCTTTCAGAATGGTTGTTGTTTTGAAATTTGTCATCTCCTGAGTGCTCTCTTGGAGATTTTAGTTCTGTTCTTTTTGTGTGATTATGCTGATCTAAAAAAAGTTTACTCATTTTTTGGATTTGTCTTACTGAATTGATCTTGTTTCTCCCTTCTGCAAGCCCATCTTCAATAGTGTCCTTCAAGACTATCAAGAAAATGAGAAGGTCCAATGAAACACATGAATGTTTTGCCATAGATGTTACCAAGGGAGGATTCAGACCGGTTTTGGTGGAGAGACCTAACCTACAAAGGCAGTAGAACTGCTCAGCCAGCCTCTATCTTTGGGTCCTTATGAGAATGAGAGAATAAAAAGCTCTTCCTCAGGAGATTCAGTATCTCCTGAAGAACAGGGCAGCCTTGAAGCAGGATATTTTTGCTAACATATTTTTGAACCCAAACTCTTCTGCTTAACCTGAGGCAAAGACACAAATATCCTTAATAAAACAAATGCATTTGATGCTTAGCTCACCCCACAGGTAATCCATCCTCCTCTGTAGAAAAGGCTGGAAAGAGCAAACAGCACTCTGCTTATTAGAACAACTAAGGCCTAAAAATGTTTAGTTTCATCTTGAAACATGCTTGTAATAACGGATACTTCATGCAGACAGAGAAATGAATAGATATGAAGATCAAAGGCACTATTCTGGAAGCAATTATGAAAAAATACAAAGCTAATGGGTAAACAGAAGTTTATAGGAGTGGGTGTTCATGTGTGACTTTGTATATAGAAATAGGCATTACCGTCTATGCATCATTTTTAAAGCCTTCTGTTGCAAGCCTCTATTTTAGTCTTTTCTGACTGAGAAGAGAAGGAACTGGCCCAGTTTGAAACAAGAGGAATTTGAAATTCTGCACGTCTGTAAAGAGCAAGTCTGACAAAAGTGATTTCTGCTCTGACATTCTGAAGAGCTGTAGGGTAAAGAGAAGAAATTCTCTCTAGAGGAGAGTGGCTGTGACAAATATCACTCAGTTATCGCAACATGGGATCAATATAAAACATAATATGCAGCAAATTCATTCCTGCCTTTCCTCTACCAAATTTGTCAATAAATTTCTTTTACTTGTCTTTGTATAATCAAGAATGTTTTGGTTATCTAACTAGCCATTTAACTAGCATTTGTCTTTCTTATTTCCCTAAAATATATTCCCTGAATTTTAAATATCTATTCCTTTTCCCATGAGAGTTTGAATTCCAGGGCTGCAGCCAGCATTATCTGTAATCCTGCACTGGAGCTGTCCCAGCAGCCGGGAACGCAGCCCTACCTGAGCCCCTGATGCTAGATAACAGCCTTTTTAATCCGAGTGATATTTGACTGACATATTTTAACACAACCAGCACCAGAATAGCTGTGCAATGTGCAAATAATGATGGCATCAGCGAGGTAGACTTTCAAACATACGAATTCCCTTTTTTTTCTGTTTTTTTTCACAGTTACTCCCATGCTTGCACCAAGTGATGGATCTTGCTCATCCACTAATTGGTACCAGGGACCTGCATTCTCACCTTGCTCAGAACCAGCATAGGAAGAGCAGAATCGTCCACCTATAGACACAACCACCTGCCAAAGGCCCTGACTCAAAGATTCCCACACGTTGCTGCTGTTGCATCGATTTGATTCCTGGATCTGCGTGAAGAGCCCATGAAAATCCATCCAGGAGGAAGAGCGTTCAGAAGCAACATCCAAGTGCCTGAGGACCTGATGTTTCTTTCGTTCCAGGAAGCAAATGAGCAGTGACAACCTGAGCATTAATAAGTCAGTGGAAGAGCCTCAGTAAATGAGAGCGAGGGCGGCACGGTGAAGAAATGGAAGAGTGAAATGAAGAAATGGCCTATGAGAAGCCAGGCAACTGTTGAGAAACCTCCTTTGGTTCATAATGTACTGCACAGGACTCATTAAATAAGACATGTACCACCACGTGGAGGGTAAGGATGTAGGCAAATGCATGATAAAGCTACATGATAATATTTTTTTATTTTTGTGCGTGGCAGAGAAGACGGGGCAGAAATTGGAGAGAATTTGTTCAATGAAACACCCTGAATGATGTGTAACCCCTCTGCACCTTGACACTCCTTCTAGTCAAGGTTCAAGAGGAATAGAGCCTCGGCGCACTCTGTGCAGGGACCCAAAAATTGTGATTTTGCAGCTGCAAAAGGGGACAAACTTTCTATGCCACCTCTGACATTTTCAGAGGAGCAAAGAACTAGCAGGGCCAGCTGCCTCATTAAATCTGTCTACCATCCTCACAAGTATGTAGACATTACACAAATCGTTACTTGTGGACATATATGGTGAAATTCTGACTCCATTGAAGTTGGTGAGAGTTTTACTGTTGATTCAGCAGAACGGTGATTTCATGAGCCGTTATCTTAGTCATATAGAAAAGAAGTAGACTGTGCGTTTTATATCATGGCCTTTGACTCTCCAATAGTTAGAGTAGAAATACTGAAGTAGAGTACAGAGCAGAAATATTAAAGTTTGGTTTGACAGGCAACAAAAGGAAAAAGTCAGCTCTGCAGTTCGTGAACCTGCTGCAAACTCTCCAAACCATGAAACCAAAAGTAAGGATTGATGGAGGCAAGAGGAAATACCCGAGGGCTGTCTGCAGGCACAGTGCCTGCCCAAAGGAAACTGGCTGCCTTGGAACGGGCTGGGACACAGATAAAGGAGGAACAATTTCTTCCATGTGTCATTGTTGCTGCTATTGAAGTCGTGTAAAGTCTGTACATTGTTAGTCAGACACCAATGGAGTAACTTTTAGTTGGGTTTTCAAGCAGCATCCTATATTGTATGCATAGGATATAACAGGTATTTCATAATCTCAGTAGAATAAGACATTGGAGATGTGAATAATCTGTCATAGCAGAGGAGTTGGACTAGGAGACCTCAAGATGCAGACGTCTCCTTTAAAAAGGATCTGCTATTGTTCAGTGCTATCATGTGACTGTCTTGTTTCTTCCCTGGAATACTTTTAGGATTAAAGAAATTTTTAACGTGAATGGTAAGTTCTAAACATTGAAATATAATTAGATTTCTGCCTTTGCTCTTTGCCAAATGCAGACAAAAATGCAATAAAATTACTATGTGGAGAGCAATAAATTAACTTATCCAGATAAGTTTCATATTGTTGCAATATCCTTCTTGTCTGATATAATACCAGTATGTATCATATCTCAGGCAGGGTAAACCGGTGTGCAAATGGTGCATGGGCAATAAACCTCTTATTGAAAGGCTATTGTAAAAGAATAGCAAGAAATTTGTGTTATCCCCATAGAACTGGCCATCTGTGTGTAAAATTCTCTATTTGATTAAGATGTAGCCTGTGGGATCTTGCAGATCTCAGGGCCTCAGTGTCTACAAGCACCTTGTCTTTGTCCCCATGAGTTTATGATCTATGTGCACAAGGAAAAGGTGGATTTGGTGAGTTGATGTCCCCATTCACAGTGACATAGGAGTCAGCCCTCCTACTTACCTGGGCCTTGCTCCATCTCATGGGTCATGCTGACTCATAGAGTCCCTTCTACACTTAATATACAAAAATACAGCCAATGCTCCATGGTTTTGTATGCCTGATAATGGAGCAAATACCAAAGAAGTACCGATCTTGTAAATCAAGATCTAATATTGTGAGAGTTCTTTGGTAATAATTGGTATTTATTAGTTGTACTTATTTCTGATTCATAGTGCAGCATGTCATTGAAATATTATACCCAAAACATGCAGGTCCTGCCATTAAGAGCTCACAGGCAAGCTGTGCAACACTTATTTTCTCTACAGTGATAAAATACCCACAGCATATTCTTTCCTCCTGATTCACATAAAATGAAGCTATTTGATGGATCCCTCATGCTCTCCTAGGTATGTATAATAAATAAATGCAGAAGAGCTCAGTAAATACCCCCAGCTGCAGGGATTAGCAAGAAGGGAATCAATTATGCAAAGTATGTGGGCCTTAGAGCTAGACATACATACCGAGACTCAAATTAGTCATCAAGAGAAAACTTCAGCTTTTCCCTGGAATCCAGCAGGCTTACTCACTTGGTTGGAGATTGAAGCCATTTTTTAGCTGCTACAATTCTTCTGTAAATAGAAAGAGTTTAGCCCTATCAATAACAACCTCTTTTTTATTGACTCAGGAAACTTGTACATAGAAAACCGTGAAGCAAGGGACTAGGAACGCTTCATTCATTCAGGCCTGCTGAATTACTGACGAACACGTCACACTTGCAGCTTTGATGTAGCTTCCCCGTGCTAATTGGAGCCGTAATCCCACCCTTCCCAGCGCCGGATGAAAAGGGATGAGGCGGAGGGAGGCATTTGCAGGAACAAGCCCAGATGCTGGCGCAGGGGAGATGGGGTTTGGATTAACCTGCTGCTGCTGATGCAGTGCAGACACACATTCCCAGACCAGGCATTCCCAGCAGGAAGGAGGAATGCTCCCCTCTCCATGCAGCCTGGCTTGGAGGCAGCAAGGGAGGCAGATGACACACTCAGAGGTGTCCCCCAGCCCCATATTCCATCACTTTTTCACTGAATCGTGTCTTTCTGTCTCTCTCCGTTACATCTATCCATTGCTTCAGAGGAACTCTCGTCGCCTGACTGTCATCCCTAATTCCTGATTTGCACATGCAAATTTAATCCTTCCTTGTGCACCTTCTGCTTGGAGACCAAAGCCAGACTCCCTGTTGCACAGGGAAAAATCACTCCTGTGCAGATCTGAATCTAAGAGGAACTACAGCGAGTTAAAGAGAAAATTGAAGCAAAGCTTCACAAAACTGTCTTGATAAACCCATAGCCCTGTGTGTGGCAGGGCAAGATAAATGGATAAATTCTGCTGCTGAGGCTTTGCAGCACAGGAATGATTTGTGCAGCCAGGGCCTTGCAGGATTGATTGGAGCCAGGGAAGAGGCTGAGTGTGTGAGAGAGGAATCACATGTGTCACTCTGACACCATGGGAGATTCCCCTCCATCACTCCATAAAGCACCTGCATCCCAAGCACAACAGCATTTTCCTTTCCTTTTTTTTTTTCTTGATATTCTTTCAGTTTACTCTGTCCTTAGAGACTCTACAGAAAAAAACAGGTTTGTGCCCGTGACCTGGACTCAACAGTTCCTGCTGAGGGTGCATGAGTTATTTGGCCCGAAGAGCCCCAATTTCTGATGACAGCCTTGAGGTTTATACAGTGAATCCCCTTCCTCTTAGCCTTTAAGGCCTGTTTGAAGCAGAAAAGAAGCAGTTGGGTGGAAGAGGAGGGGGAGCTTCCTACAATGTGCAAAAGTGCCACGGAGCAGGGGACAGCACTGAGCACATGGAGTGCCTGGTGCGAATAGCTCCTGTAAACGGAGTGTCAAGGGCTGCAAATGCAGGGAGAAATCCCTCCTGAGCATCCCCTTCTCATCCTTGTGCAGAGGCACTAACTGAGCCCAGGAACGGTGCTGCAGGGTATCTTCTGCCTTCCTTTTGTACAAGGATGAAGGAATGGCTGCTTGGATGAGAGATCTGGCCCAATTCCTTGAGACCTTTTACCACTCCCAATTAAAACTCTTTTAAAGGAAAAGCAGAAAGAAACAATTTCCACTCCTTTTAATCCAAACATTACTATTAATATCTAACTATGTGCAATAATGTTATTGAAAAGAGGAAAGTTTGGCTAGACCAAGACACTTGCAGCACGTTGCTGTCTGCTGCCCACTTGCCCTGTGTCTCTAGCCGAGATGCAGTATCATTGATGCTCTGGTTTCTTTACTCTTAAAAGTAAGGGGAAAGCGGTGGGAGAACCATTTTCTGACTGTTTGACCATGTTTCTGACTGTTTCTGACCATGTCTGGAGACCTAAGACAGCAAAGTGTTAAAGTATAGCCATATAACCGCCCTAGGATCTTACTGACACTCCAGGGAAATAGTGGAATATTTACATTTTTCCTATCTTTTTGAGGTATCGAGGAGGAAAGAGATGCCCTGCCGGGGCAGAAAGCAAGCAGCAAGTGTGACAGGGATGCACCAAGATACAGGGAACGTGCTGGAGTGTGGGAATGCAGTTACACAGCTGTGTGCAAATTAGTGGCCAGATCAATTAAACGAACGCGTGGGGTTTCTCCTGGGGAAAGTCTCGCTACAAACTGCACGGAGAAGGGGAGGGACTGAGGAGAGGGGATGACATAATGGTGCTTGCGAATCCCCAGCCGTGTGCTTGCCTTAATCCATTAATGGGGTTTTCATCTGCGCTCATAAAAAGCAGGTTACAGCGAGCCGGGAAGGGAGCGAGGGCTGGAGGAGGGGAAGGAGAGAGCAGCAGCGAGCGGGAGCACGAGAGGCAGCGCACATCGCGCTCGCTGCACTGCCCGCGAGCTCTGCCTTCACTATTAGGGATCTCGGGAGAGCCGTATTTCTCCCGAACAAGCCGCTCTCCTTCGGACGAGCCGAGCGGAGCCAGTGGTTCAGCCCTGCTGATGTTTCCTGAGCCCTCCTCGCCGTTTGATGGGCATTCGCGGGGCTTTTGTGCACGTCTCGGAGAGCGTTGACGTGGAAAGGAGCGAGCGAGGAGGGGGAGGCTGGAGGCAAGAAAACGGCAGCTCTCCTAAAACCACGGCGGGCATGCGGGAGCGCGAGCGGGCTGGCGAGGAGGACGAGGCGAGCGCGCCCCGCGCCGTGCTCGCCGCCCGCCGGCCCCTGGAGATGTCGCTCCCGTGAACCGCACGCACCATGGACATTTGGGAGGCGACGCTGGCTTTCGCGGTGGCCGTGCTCATGCTCGTGTCCCTGCTGTCCAACGGGCTGGTGCTGATCTGCTTCCTGTACAGCGCCGACATCCGCAAGCAGGTGCCGGGCTTGTTCATCCTCAACCTGACGCTCTGCAACCTGGGGATGACCGTCTCGAGCATGCCCCTCACCTTGGCTGGGATCATTTACGAGAGGCAACCGGCGGGCGATGGGGTTTGCCACGTGGTGGGCTTCTTGGAGACTTTTCTGACCACCAACTCCATGCTGAGCATGGCAGCTCTGAGCATCGACAGGTGGATCGCGGTGGTCTTCCCGCTCAGTTATCACTCCAAGATGAGGTACCGAGATGCCGCTCTCATCCTGAGCTACACGTGGTTGCACTCAGTGTCATTCCCCATAGTGGCAGCTTCTCTCTCCTGGGTGGGTTTCCATCACCTCTATGCCTCCTGCACCCTGTACAACAAGAGAGCCGAGGAGAGGACACAGTTTATGATTTTCACGGGGGTCTTCCACACCCTCAGCTTCCTCCTCTCCCTCGTGGTGCTGTGTTTCACGTATCTCAAAGTGCTGAAGGTGGCACGGTTCCACTGCAAACGGATCGACGTGATCACTATGCAGACCCTGGTGCTGCTCGTGGACATCCACCCCAGGTAAGGAGCCTGTGTTCAGCAGCTGCAAATATTTGCTGTGGAGGAAGACGGGACTAGGTTCGATGCTGTGTTAAAAGCAACCTGATCTGTATCACAGCAGGGGATGGGGAGGGGGCAAATGTCTTTCTGCCGGTTTCTATTCTGCATGTTTCTTTTTACTTGTGCTCATTTTTCTTTCCTGCTGCATAAATAACTCTGCTTTGCTCTGCTTTGGAGCTTGTTTAGGAGTGGGGAGCAAGAAAGACGCAGTTTTGGCTGGGCATGCTCTTCCCTTTGAGACAGCGACCAGATCAGCACCCTTCATCTCACAAGTTGGATTTAGCATGTGATAGATTCATATTTTTGCCCCTGTTAATCCCAAATGAACCTGGGTCCTGTGGAGAGGCAGCGGTTGGAGACTTCACGTGTCCTTTAGCTCCAGGAGTTTGTGGGGAAGCTGGGACATCCCACGCTCTTCCTCCACCCAGCATTTCCCTCCTTGCTGCATACTCAGTAACTTTATCTTTCCCGGAGGAAAGATCCTGAGGAAATAACATTTGCAAAGCAGGCAGGCTTGAATGCTTAAATGCAAATGCGAGAGTCTTAAATAGCAACGTTAATATGGCAAGCGAGGGATGTGTAAAGTTCGTTTCAAACGAGAGCCCTTGAGCGAGCCTGTTGTGCCTAGATGCAGAAGGAGGAAAGTTTCTGGGGGCTGGGAGAATAACCGACTCGAAGGCAAACACCAAACAAGCACAAATGTAGATTGGACGGTGCAAAACACATCAGAGATTAGGCATGAATCTTGCACGAAAAGGATTTGTCTAGATGTGGAAGGGAAGCAGACTTGGCTGGAGGAGGAAGAGTGCGTGAGGCAGGTTTTCCTATGGAAAGACGGGAATATAACAGAAAGGTGGAGGGGAGAAGGTCTTGCTGCATGGAAGCCCAAGGGCGATGCAGACTGAGGCACTGGGGACCTAACCATGCCCAAGACACCTTGCAAGACCAAGACTCCAGCCACGAGCTGGATTGATGGACCTGAACACATGTTTCTATCCTCAGAAAAGGGAGATCATGTTTTAGGATTCCTCTGAGGCCAAGGAATCTACAGGGATCAGGGCAAGACCCCCCTTTCTAGGGGGATAGAGACATTTGCCCATGGTTCTCCAGCTAGGCTGTTTGGTTTGTATTTTGACCAAGAACGTGGAGCAGAACTTGGGATGAGTTTTGTCACTGTCCTTGAGAAACACATGTATAAATCTTCCCTTATCCACCTAGTCATCCTGAGAAAGAAACATCCTTATCTACCTGGTGCTGTCTGGCTGCAGAATTGTACCTTGATCACTCTTAGTGTCAGTTCCTGCACCTACACACAGGGACACAACAGCTACTCCTAAGGATAGCTCTAAACCTACTTACAATATCATACTTTAAGTATGACTGGATTGGGCCAAAAAGCTTAGAAAAATCAATGGATTTTTTTTTCTGGTCCAGGTTAACTTCAGGGTGTTCCTACACTTGTAGGCATCTCAACGAAGGGTTGATTCAAAGAGGCTGTGAGCATTATTCATGGTGATTATTTATCTCTTGTATCATTTTTTCCCATGCTTTTCTCTAAAAAAAGAGAGATTTATGTCCCTTTTTTAGCCAGCAATGGTGGCTGATCCCAGCCTGTGGTGCTATTGCCTTATCAAGTGACACAAGTACCCAAGTGAAGCACTTAGACCTTGGATTATCTTGTAGACTGTGACAAACTGTTAACAGAAGATGCAGGACCTCTGATGGTAACCAGTTCATGAAGATCTGGCCCAACAGAGGCATCATTTGAAATATATAAATGGTGTCAATGAATTAATTTTTGGATTGGAGCCTAAAAATTAGGCTGAGCCAAGCAAACCTAGAGGTGTTAGATTCCCAAACCTGCTCTTCAGCCTCTCTCTCCAGGTCATTTTTCTCATACAACCATAATCCAGCCTTTATCCTCTTCTATGCCCAAATTCTCTATATCTGTCTGCCCCTCATTTCTTTTCACCTGTCCCATTTATCCACCCCTATATTTCATAGCAATATATTAATTTCCTTCTCCACCACTTTACTCTGTCATTTGCCCATTGTACAGGCTTACGGTAATGGGAGAATGAAACCAAAAGGTCCTTTTCCATTTAGAAGTCACTCATGTCCCTTGCAGAACCTGTGCTACACGACAAGCAGGGCATACATAGGTGCAGACATGAACATTGGAGTTTATTTTGGTGTCTAATAGTATAGTTAGGAAGGACCAGAAGGATGAGTGTGAAAGAACAATGTTCTCCACCTTAGACTACCCTGATTTCTCTTTTATTCCCTTTTTTTTTTTCTTTGCATGCTCTAGTTTCAACCCTGAGAAATGCGTACGGACACTTTCCTGCTTCCTGTGACTCAGTATCCACCCACAAGGCAGTTTAGCAGTAGGAATTATGACAGATGGCTTTATTACCTGTGGCTTGGGAAGCCACAAGTGATCTGCTGAAGATCATTCAAAATGAGTACAAAGAAAACCTCCAAAATCCCCCACAAAATCGTGTGAATGTTTAGGGCAACTTGTCCTTTCAAGTTAACTTCGGTATTTTTACTGGGTACTGTTTTCTTCTTCGCTTTGTTCCTAACACCAACTTATCTTGATTCTTGCGAGAGGTTTGTGCAAGAATTCACTTATGTTCTTAACACATTTATTCCTCAACCCAAATTATCTATACTGTCTTTTTGGTGCATCCAGCTTTACAGATCTTAAGGATTGGTATCTCATAAACTTTATTTAAAATACCAGACTTTCAAAGGAATATAGCACAGATTTCCCAGGATATTCAGATCTTTTAATCAAAGCTTAGTCAATAATCCAGTTCTATTACTAGTGTCACTACTGGACCTTGTGTATGTGTTCTTATCTACGCACATGTATCTCTATGAAAGCAAAATACCTTGCTGTGTGCATGTCTCTATATGAGAGGATGAGATAAAATACCTTAGTTCCTAATGTGGTATTTATTGGCTACATCTGGAAAAGCTGAACAGAAGAAATTGGTTAAAGACCTCCAAACTTCCCAAGCCTTGCAGGAGCCCCAGAAGTCCAAGACAATTTTGCACGTACTAATTAAGAACGGAAAAATATAAGCAGCAAAAATGTTAGAGGTGAAAAAGAATCAAACAAAAACCTCCCTAATGGGACCTCCTTTGGAGATTTCTTTTCCTGTGCTGCCAGGTGCCTGAGGTATCAGAAGTCCGATAATTCAGGTCATAAGTGAAACTGTAGAACCTCTAAAATCATCTCTGTATCTAAAAATACTTTAAGTTCTCCATCTGCTAAGAGCTGAAAGCACATCTTAGCTTCCCTGGAAAAGGTGAAAGCTTTTTCCCTTCTCAGACTGAGAAATCCAACTGCAAATAACTCAGACGTAGAATATGTAACATTTCTAGATACCTTTTCTGAATCATTATTTCTAGAGGAGTGCTCTGCTGCCTTCCCCACTTTGGGTATTTTCCAAAACTCTTTGAACCTCTTTGAATATCATGAGGGAAACTCTGGTCTGCAAATATAGCCTCAATTAATTCAAAAAAGAGCTAAAGCTACTTGACCCGGGGCTGAATTCTACCAATTTCACTACATAAGTATAGATATAATGAGTGTGCACATATAAATACATCTATTTCTCAGTAATTGCTTTTCAAGGGTAAGGTGATTGTACAATGCATTAAGAGTCAGTGTTGTCCCACATAAATGCAGTGCAGCTGGCGTTATCCATTATGACAGATATATATATGTGTATATATATATTTATGTGTATATATATCATGTAATTATGATAATATTTATCCATTATGACCTTGCTTACTGGACAGCTTACTCCATAAGGAAAGCCATTGAACTTTGCTACGTAATGCTATGATTCACGTTCCTTTTCTGTCTTGACTGTCGCACAGCGTAAGAGAGCGTTGTCTAGAGGAGCAGAAGAGACGGAGGCAGCGAGCAACAAAGAAAATAAGTACCTTTATCGGGACCTTTATACTTTGCTTTGCACCTTATGTCATTACAAGGTAAGTGTGGATCTACCTGCTGAAGCAAACCCTAACTCGGGAAAGGAGGGCACTAGGAGCCAGAAACAGAAAGTTAATCCTCAGGTTCCCTGTCAAAATGTTGTTCATCTTCTTCCACTCCTATAACAGAGAGTTCATTTATTAAAATAAGAGAATTCTATATATATCTCATGGTACTTATCACATACAGGCCGGATGCAGTCTTTGGGCAAAGTGTTTTCAGTCAGTGAAATGGATGGTGTTGGTCACCGTCATTGGAGGGTCAATAAAGAATTGGTCCACAAAGGCCAAAGAATCCAATTTCTATTTTCATTTTTTTTTTTTGGATTAGATAGTCAGAATGAGGTGGATAACCTCCAGAGTATGGCAGTAGTTTGAACAAATCAGATGATAATAATCACTTCAAACAGGATCAGACTGAGGTGAGTGTATGACCCACAGGCTGAAGGGGAGTTTGACTGGGTAGAGATCTTAGTCATAAACAGAATATCAAAGCTCTTCTGGCTTATAGCTAAAAAATTCTTGTGATTTATGGCCCAATGTCTTCCTCTGTCTTGAGCTTATCTCCAGCTTATCTTTGGAAATGGTTCCTATGGGAAACACAAAATCACTCCTATGAGACAAAAGTATTAGAAAGTGAGTATGTCCAGATAACTGTTATCAAGTTACAGCAGGGAAATTTGTAACTAGCATGCATTATTAAAAGGTTATAGAAAAAAAAAGAAAAAAGAAAGGAAAGAAATGCTGTTTTTTTATGCAGAACAGAAAAGGAAAAGAAGTATTTTTAAAGTACTGTCTACTCCAGTTTTATCAAACAGAAATTATTTGGGGCTGATTTCAGCCAAACTCTGATCCTCATAAAAATGAATCATTGGAGACATAATTAGCTGAATTAAGTCTCGGTGTAAGGGGTCACATAGCAAAAACCAGATTTTTCCAATTTGGTATAACATTCTGAATTTCCAGCTAAATAATTTATATAAACATCTTGTAGTCTCTTGGTACAAATGGAAACCTGCATGCAACATTAATTTTATGTTCAAGACAATAATAACTGATTAATTTATGCTGTTTACTTGTAGCAGAATGTTGCAAGCACGTTTGTAGCAGTGTTTCCATATTTATCTTCCCTTCAACTCAATAACCGCAATGAAACTCCCCACACGCTCTAACCAGGTATGACACGTTATATAAGTGAGGTCGTCTCGCCTTGGTCTCAGACTATAAGGTAGTATTTGGTTGCAAATGGTTAAATTTCACATCGTGTTGGGTGGCTGAGCTTAACAAAAATCATCGCAGTCACAGTCATAACAGCCCGAGGCTCCGTCCTGAGCCACTGCCTGCTCTAACTGGGCTATTTTGGGGCTTCTCTATAGTCATCTCAGGCCGAGAGCGAGGCACCACCTCCACACTTGCTCTTTGCACCCTCATTTGTGCCGGGATGGCAGATACAAGGCTTGACACCATCCCCAGCTAATGAGCTGCTTAAGCCCTCGTTTAATCCCCAGCTTTGCCATTCCTCCTCCAGCAGCGGGCCCTAATCATCAGGGAATGTGTTGAGCCCTCGCTGGGCTCTCTTCTCTTTATACAGCTCTTTGAGGTTGCGTTTGGGAGTTTTAAGGTGCAGAAGAGGGGTTAGGAAGTCTTGATCCTTCTCCTTTTAGTTTGCATAACTACCACTTAAGTATTCATCCAACGGGGAACAGCTCTAATGGAAGAAAGATCCCCCACGGGCAATCTGCTCTGATCCTCATCCGAGAAGGGTATTCCCCTTGGATATAAGAGATACGGTTAAAGCTCAGATAAGATAAATCCCAGCTTTGAACCTCTCTCTTCAGTCTGTCATGGACTAACAACTTTGTCATGGAGAGTGGCTATGAGTAGAGCCAAGGTAAAGGGTCGTGAGTTGGCAAAGAAAGATGCTTGAGGTCCAGGGGATTATTGGGGTTTTGAGATCAACTATATAAAAAATATTATTTTCCGGACTGGGTCTCAAGTGCTGGAGAGAGGCATCGTTTTTCAGGGCAGTGCTTAGAAGATAAGCAGTGAAGTGAGCCTCTCTAACCAGCAATACCCTAAAATTAATCACAGATCTAAGCACTTTGGGAACGGAGGCCTCAAAGTGGGAAATTGCAAGGCTTATTTAATAACATGTTTCTTCTTTCACACTAAAACCAAATAGTTCTCTCCAGCAGTCCTGTGAGTCAGTGAAAGAATCCTGCTTAAAAGACCAATCAAATAAATTCTTCTCTGGTAAACCAAAGTTTCTTTCAAATTATGTTACAGTAAGATTAGATTAATTACTCCTTTTATCAGGAAAATTTGCCTTTTAATTAGTTCATTGACTGATCCATTGGCTGGTCTATATGATACATAGTCATATGCTCTGATTCTGCTTATTTTAGTTTTCCTACAGATGACAGTATTATAAGTATTATATTATATATTCCTAGACATAGAGAGCTTCTTGGTTGGTAACAGTGCCGTTAGTACACATCTCTTCTTTTGCTGTGTTTATCATTATGCAATTAAATAACATTAATCAAAACCTATTTCACCCAAAGAACTTTTTCATTAAAAATAAAACACTAATTTAAAATATTTATTGCCAACTGCAGGCATTTTGCACTGAAATGCAGAATTTTGCTTATGTAAGTTCATAATTGCTGTCAATGTGACAGAAAATTTGCCTTTAATTAAAAAACCTGAGGTTATATCAGAAAGAAGTTCATAGTCCCAGGCCCTCAGGGAAAAGGGGAGGATGGTGGAAGTGGCAGAAGAAGATTTAAATTCTCTTGCATCCCCCTTGGGGGACACTGGATAAACAAACGATGCTTTTGAGCAGGTTGACTGCCTTCTGCACACAGATCCTGCTCGGATCCGGACAAGCAAGCTCAGCAACCCCTGGGAGTTTGGGTTTTGCCTGCTCGTGCATATAAATGCATGATTTCCCTGTGCAATTTTAGTTTGACAGATTGGAAGCTCGTGGCTTTCTAGTCCCCGTCAAAGGGCTCAGCTGACGTGAGGTTGAGATATTTTCTCCTGCATGAGGAGTCTAGTGGCAAAGGCTGCCCGGTGATGCTCTCTGCAATCCTTTCTTTGTGCTGACAGGTAGTTCCTGCAATTAGCAAATTAGCAAACAGTAGTTGTTAAAAGCAAAAGTCTGCAAGATTTGTAGGTCTCCTTATAGGAGCTCATAGCTTGTGCTGCTTCCTTGCAGTATCTGGCCAGCTGTTATGCATCCCTTAAGAAGCAAAACTGTCAATAAATCAGCTAGTAATCACTGAGATGTCTTTTTTTTTTAAATTAGTGAAACAATTATTAAAAAGGGGCGCTCTCACAAGCAAGATGTCACAAAAGATACAGTCTCCCAAGTGAAAATAGAATAAAATGAACATCAAATCAAAATATAAAACTTGCGTGTAACTTATTGGCATCATTAATAAAACAGGAACCACTAAGGTTAAATTCTGATAAAATCAGAATTAAACACAAATAGAAACACTTGGAATTTAAACTGAAAGTCTGGATCCAAATTCTTGGAGAAAAGGATGAGTTTCTTCTTATGAGAGTAACATTCTCTGCCAGTTCCCAAATGCAGGGCTGTTTTCTTTCACTGTTGAAGCTTAAGACATTTCACCCTGCCTGAGACTCTCAGGTCTAGCCAGAATTTTCTTCATAACTCAGTAAAATTCTCAAGTTCAAGGACTGCATACAACAGATATGTTGCCCTTAAACCAGTCTTTGAGCTGCTCCTCTACATTTTCAGTAACTATTTTCCTAAAACTACTAACTATGCAAGTATACAAAGAGTTTTCAGCATCTTTTATCTACAAAAAATGATCAAGGTAACACGTTCATTTGTTTACTGAAGGTGCAATGAAGTAACTGGAGAGCCACTTGACATCATTGCCCTAGAAAATGATAAGTTCCTAAAATATTAACAAAGTTTCACAGCAAAATAGCTTATAGTTTTGAAGTAAAAAGGCATTTGAAGATCAGAAGGGAGAAAAGTGACTTAGGAAAGCAAGGAAGAGAGGCATGTAGCTTAGTCAGAGAATTAAATTTGCAGGTAGCACTGAAACATTAATGCTCCTTCCACAAAAATGTCTTTTTTCGCTGAAATGTATCATAGAAATGGAAGCTATGCATAAAGTTTCCCTCCTCATTTTCCCTCCTCATTGAGAGACAAAACCCTCTTTCAAAGGCAATAAGCTCTATTATATGCCTTGAATGACTGAGATCAAATTCTTAGTACAATAAGTGGAATTGCGTGGCTTGGGGTTTGTGTACATTCCTGTGCTTTTGGCTTCATAGCTACAAGTGTAATTTACTACCAAAAACAATACACAAGAATCATAAAACATGTAAGGAGTCTTAAGGAAACAGCATTATACAAAATATTTTACAACTCAGTTGATAAAAATACAGGTTTTCAAATGGATCATCCAGTCTAGACTTCTAGCCTTTTTTTTTCAGAACTGACAGAGACTGAGACACAAGTTTCTCCTACCTCAGGCATTAAAAGCATTCACTGATTTTAAGTAAGCTTAATCTATTTCACATCTGTAAAGCATTCAGCAAAAGTAAGTCAATGAGATGAAATCCAACAGGCTGAAATTTCACAAAGCAAAGAAGGTGAGGAAAGGGTGAGGGAACAGCACTTGTTTAGTGCCATGGTTGGGGATGTGTTCTCTTGTAAATGATTTTATGAGTAGATGCTATATCAAGTTTTTCATGAAGAGTAAATTTGCTGGAAAATGTGGAACTGCTCACCTTAGAGCATTCACAATCCCATAGAAAATACCCACTAAAGAGGAAGAAAACTCAGGACTTGGTTACACTATCCTAGATAAATTGGTGTCACTTCATCAAAGATCTCCATGGCCTGAGTGAACAAGAGTTCAAACCCAGCTCTGCATCAAAGATATTTGGACTCAGAGGTTTTAGACCCCCAAAGGTGTATTCTAGTAACAAATAAATAGGCTTTTTGAAGTAAAACTGTCTCATACCTCCTGCTGGAGCTGTTCCTTTTTGCACACAATTCTTCTGCAGTTTCTGAGAAAGATCAAAAGGTCCTTTTAGGAGACAGCACATCCAGAGGCTGCTCCCAGGCTCCATAAACAGCTAAATATACCAAATCGAGGATATTTTAGAGTTTGGAGGTTAAGACCTTCCAGTAGGAAATGTGTAATCCCATTCTTGGATTTTTGCTAGAGGCTGCTCCCAGGCTCCATAAACACACAGCTAAATATACCAAATCAAGGATAATTTAGAGTTTGGAGGTTAAGACAACCTACACATGCAGTCACAAACATCGATAAGGAGAGCGTTACACTCCCATTTTCATGATTCTTTGCTATGTTTTCTTGCAAGTCCCCTAAAATAAGTCAGGGTTTTTTGCTTTCTTTGGAGAGGAGAATCCATGAGAGGACACAAGAGTTGTGTTTGCAATCGTGCTGTTCTCCACGTCTTTCCTCCTAACACTCTTTCTTCCATCCTCTCTTCACAGACTCCTTGAGTTATCCTCCGTGGTCCCCATCAGCTCCCACTGGGGAGTCATTTCCAAGTGTTTAGCTTACAGTAAGGTGGTGTCAGACCCTTTCGTGTACTCCTTGCTCCGACACCAGTACAAGAAGACGTGGCAGGACATCATAAACCGGCTCCTCAAGCGAAGCTCCATCAACTCCTCCGCCCTGGCGAGCGAGCCCCCAAACCGCAACATCCCGCAGCTCAACGAATGACGAGGCCGGTATGGGATCGAGCGGGAATGTAAAGGGATATATGGGTGAAACAAGAGTACCTGGTCCATCCCCAGCAGCTCTGCCCGGCCGGCGGGGCTCGGAGACGGGCTCCGAGGAGCAGCGATGCCCAGGCCCCGTGCATCCTTCCTCCGCTCCCTGCTCCCATGGGCTTTGCCTGCGCTGGTTCCCATTGATCCCGGCAGCAGCCACACATACGGAGGGGGAAAGATGCTCCAAAGGCCTCGGGAAAGTCCTGGGAGCAGAAAGGTGCCACCATGGGGGTGCTGCATGGGGCATTTGGTGCTCTGCGTTTCGCTGGCGCTGCGGAAATAACCCCAATCTGGCTGTTTGAGTTGGCCTTGTCAAAAAATCTCTAAAGAATTTAATAGCAAATTCTCTACCTGGATACCCATGCTGTGTCCAGCGCAGTTTTCACTTCTGTAGGTTTTTTGAACCATTCTGTAGCAGTGAAAGTAGAGATAACCCTTTCTGCAGTACACTACAGGCTGGATCCAGCCAAACCTATATGTATTTATTAAGAAAATTCCATGTGATCCTATTAGTTTTCTCCCTATTCAATTCCAGAGAACTTTTAATCCAAAAATAGTAGAGAGGGGAGGATGCCTATTGCATTCAAACCTCTTTCCAGTAAGTCTAAGCTAGAAAGAAATGGCTTTTACCCAAAGGCTGCAGAACAAGGTCCTGAGCTCAGAAGACTAAGCAAAACATATATGTTCCTTCTACTAAGATTTCATTAGTCACGATTTTTATTCTGCTAGACACACTCTTTAAAGAAAAGATGGTAGCCAAGGCTGTTTAAAGGTACTATTTCCAAGCAATTTGGGCAAAAATAATGGACCCCAACCCTCCACATACAGCAGTGTGGGCAGGAGCTGTAATCCGGATCCACATCTGACCACCCATCACCATGGGAGAGTTGGATTTGGGTTTATAGCATCAGATTGTGGTGTCTGTGCTGATCTGGGGTATTTCTCTTCTCAATGAAATTATGACCACCTACCACACNTCCTTCTACTAAGATTTCATTAGTCACGATTTTTATTCCGCTAGACACACTCTTTAAAGAAAAGATGGTAGCCAAGGCTGTTTAAAGGTACTATTTCCAAGCAATTTGGGCAAAAATAATGGACCCCAACCCTCCACATACAGCAGTGTGGGCAGGAGCTGTAATCCAGATCCACATCTGACCACCCATCACCTCGGGAGAGTTGGATTTGGGTTTATAGCATCAGATTGTGGTGTCTGTGCTGATCTGGGGTATTTCTAGCTCTTCTCAATGAAATTATGACCATCTACCACACATTTAATGCTGCCTGCATATAACGTAGGCCTACATACCTGCAAAATATCGAATCGGAACCATCTTACAATGTGACGCTTCCTGAGACACCTTTCTAATATGTTATTATTTTTAAACATTATTTAGTTCGTTATAATCCTCTAAGCACAACAGTAGCTGGGAGATGGCTTCATAATTAAGTATCACTTAGATGTCACAGGCTAAAGCCACCATCCTGTGAGCTCAGTGAAAATTTCCCAATTTCAGCAACTTCCCTCCTGAAAATACCCCATGAAGTTAGTTTTTCAAGTGTTTTCTTATTAACCAAGACGTAGAATATCAAAAGCAATAATTAAGCAACTGTTGTTTCTGTTGCTATGACTTTTTAAGAATAATCAGTTTCTGAAATGGCTGAAAATTCTGAAATTGCCCACCTCATAACCTCTTAAAATTAATTTCAAGTATTCAGCTGGGTTCACACATACCACAGCTGCAAGGTAAATGCTAACCCATAAAATCCTGTTGTCACCTGCTTTAGGAATTGGATAGGTACCAGAATGGAGATGGACAGCTACCATGTAAATAAACCCCCTCAGTTTAACAACTCATTTTAGTTACAAAACTGTAGCATAACGACGTTAAAACATACACAGTCATAGAATTTAAGTAAGTTTTTTTCCACCTCTGCATTCAAAATTAGCCCTGAACCAGCTTAAATAGTCTACCTCATCTTATTCTTTTAATTTATTAGTTGTAACATAATCTTCTCAGTGCAATAGATGGAAACATCCAGTTCATTATTTGTCCCTTAAGAAATTCAAGTCATTTTGATGACTTGATTGCCTTCTGCAGGGAGTTAAGTTTGATTACTACTAAGTTTAGAAAGATAAAATGCTGGGTATGAGATTGTTTCAGCTAAAATCACTTTTACTTAAGTAACTCAAAACAGGCTGTTGCTAATTTATATGTGGGGCTACTGCCAAAGTCAATGTGGGGTTTGCATGCTGATAAACCCAGCCCTGGCAAAATTTCTAATTTTTTTCCAATTTTCCAATTTTTTTGGTCCATCATTCAAGTATAGTAAGAAAATCTCCCAGAAAAATTTTATGATAGGATGGCTAGCAAAAGATGGAGAGGGATATAGCAGCGAATCGTCTCATTACACGTGTGTATCACAGTCAGTCACTGGTTGATTTACGTGACACCATGAGCAATAAATCTCTCCCCTTGTGTGTGCTTAAAAATTTGTCTTTCTTTCATGGTGCCTTTCTCCTGGAATTAATCTTATAGCAGAGAATAAATATAATTCCCCCTTCCTTACATCAGTGCTCTGACACATTGTCGTATTTCTACTGTCCAGAAGCAAGCGATAGTTGTAAATGCTGGTGCTTGATAAACTCACTCAATATCCAGAATAAAAGTAATACCCTAATGTTTCCCGGTGACATTTTATAAGATACTAGAAATATGATACTGTGGCTCTTTAAGTGCTGGATATTCAGCTGACTTCTCATAGGCAACGGGCAAAACCTTCTAAAATGTACGTCTAAGTGATGAATGTAGATGTAATTACACGTCTGCTGGGTATTATATATAAAGTAGACAACACTCTCACTCCAGTGCGTTAGAATAACGATGGCAAATGGAATGCAACAATATTTTATTATCGCTGACCGTGAAGCAGAACTGCTCTCCTCTCGTCAAACAGAAATGTGACTGTGTGTGCGCGTGTGTCTGGGGGGGTTTTGCTGTTGTTATTTCAATGTTTTTGAAGAAAAACTGTAACGTATGGTACAATGTGTGCCCAAAATATGGAACTGCATGCGCAACGCTGGTGCAGCTGCTTAGGCAATGTGCAGTTTTCTGTTTGTTGGTAGCTGCAATCCATACGCAATATCTATTTCTCACTTGCATGTCCAATTAACATTTTCTTCATATTTTGTAAATTTGGCAGGCATAATTTTGGCAGGCAATTAAGGGAATTTAGTCCCCTGTGCCATTTTGTAGATCTTGATCTTTTTTATCCCTGTTCATCTTACAGTTCTGTATTATTTGCAGTGGGGACCCCTCTTTATGTTGTTTGAATTTGAAGACTTGCCTAACTGCATTGTGCAAAAGCTGTTAGAGACTGGTATGAATTTATTGGACAAATAATTAGCACCAGACCCTTTCCTGACATAAATCATCATAATTGTTGGCTATTTCACCCAGGTATCCTGTCCCTTTAAATAAATATATCCATAGGTTTTATTAACCTGTCTTTTAAATGTGCAGGGCCATTTGCACAGGTATTTGCACATGGAAGGGTGTAAACAGATCTTCATGCATGTAAGTGCCTCTTTACATATTCCTGCTGACCGTGAGACCCCAACAACCTGTTTTCAGTGCCCAGAATTAGACTTTTTTAGCCCTTCTCAAGTTTTATCTTAGAAACCACCAAGTCTAACTGCTCCTGGATCCGGGCAAGCCCTGGACTGAGCCCCTTGCAGCAGTTACCAGCTGCGGCAATGCTGGGAAATGATCCTAGTTCACATTAGATCAACAACAAAATCTTCCTGGAAATGATTTTTTTTTTCCCCTTTTGACTAGTCTGACTTACACTGAGTAACCAGCTGCATCAGCAGGACTTGACAGGCCACTAACCTGGGGCAGAAGAGGATGGGAATGAGAGGGAGGGCCAGGAAGGCTCCTGCTGCTAAACGAAGGAGACCCTCGAGGCTCTGAGCAGTCCTGTGCATTTGATCACGTGCACGAATGCCTCTGAGACAACCCTTTGGAATTTGCTTGCTTTCCACTAGCATTTGCACCATCTTCCCCTCAGATGACATGCAGATCGTTCGTCCTTGTGATCAAGCCTTGCAAAGCCAGAGATTCCACACGGATGTGAGCTCGTTGCTAATGCATCCTCGCAATCAGTGCACATCACCCCACATCCCACCCAGCACAGAAAGTGCAGCCGGGTCCTGATCCTGATCCACTCTGCATTTTCCTTAAAGAAGGCCCCTTTGGGCAACATGAGGCAGAGTGTTTGCAGAATCAGGGGCAGCATCTTCATACCCTACTCTGCAAGGTCCCCCTTGCAGAAGGGGCACAACAATAACATTATAGCCTTAAACCTATTTTTTAAAATCTGCTTCCTATGCTTTAATGTCTTGAAATCTTTGATGCATGAACTCTGTGTATGACAAACATCCTGCACAAAGAAAAGGCTGTCCCTAAGGGGGGTACAAAAGTTTACATGGGCAAAAGAGCTGCTGCAGACTTACCCAGTGTCGTCTTCTTACCCGCTGTGCATCGTGTAAATATGTATTTGGGACTGCTTTTTAACCAAATGCTGATCTAAAGAATTCTAAAGGTTGTTATGGTTTGTCATATATATATATATAAATCTATATTTATAACAGAGACGGTTAGTCCTGTAGTCTGTAAGTGCACTTCAGAAATGTGTGTATCGAGCAGCAGATGTTTCAAGTGTATGACAGCATGCATGTGCAGTAATCCTGTATAGAAAAAAAAAAGTATTATTTTTTGTTAAAGAAACGCAATTGCACATGGTTTCAATGTACCCAAAGGCACGAGTACACATGGCCAATTAGCAATCTATAAACATATCGCTGGAGCGGATCTGGCGTTAGTACTGAGTACTAGGAAAGTGGTTTCTAGTCACTGTAGTTATGCAAATACAGCTTTAAAGAAAGCAATTTTGCTAAAGTTATAGAGTTAGTTAAGATTGAGAACATCTTCGTGGGGTCCTTAATGCCCAAGAGAGACCCCAAGGAGAAGCAGAGTCGGGAGCGAGGGGCAGTGATGGGGACACGCGGGGTTCAGGCTGAGTTTGGTGCATCCTTCCCACGCTCCCATGCATTTTGCATCTACACAAGTGAAAACCCGCTTCATGGAGCGAGGGGCAGTGATGGGGACACGTGTGGTTCAGGCCGAGTTTGGTGCATCCTTCCCACACTTCCAGATCAGACAGGTCCCTTCATGCATTTTGCATCTAGCAAGTGAAAACTCGCTTCATTTTTGCCTGTGGAACCCTTATGCAAACAGAAGACATTTTGACTCCTCCTGCTTTCTTAATGTAACAAAAATCTATTGAAACATATGACATTTTCTAAAAGGAAAACTCAATGAAACACGTGGGGTCCTCGGGGACACGAGGCCCCAGTGTGCTGAGGCTGGGGACAAGCTCTCCGTTCCTGCACCCAACATGTTGAGCCAGAGCCTCAAACCCAGCTTTTCTAGCAGATATTATTGGGCTTCCCAGATGATATAATTGAAAAAAAAAATACTATCACGGGCTGCCTTGGAAAATAGAGATAGAAAACTAAAAGGTGCCTTGATTTACCTTTGCTTATACACTGGACATTTTTCTAAATCCCGTTTTTCACAATGGTTTTATTTTCTTTAGATCATTTCAGAACAAAAAGCCTCATGGTAATCATTAACCAGCCCTTTCTGATCTCTTATAGGAATGTAGCATACTGCTAGTCTTGCCAGATACAGTTAGATAAAAATCTTTCCCTTCTGATTAGATTGGTAGGTGATTATTTAAAGATATATATATATAGGGGCTGTTTTTTACAAGGTCTTGCTGTGCAGCCACTGTGGCTGTTTGAATGAGTAAGGACCATCTATAGGACGTGGCATTTAAGAGGACCAGCCTGTATATTTTAACCTTTCTCTTTGAAAACAATAAAAAAATAGCATCCAGTTTCTAAAAATACCTATCCAGCCTGAAGAAACATAGTTCTGAAATAACATTAAAAATAATAGCTGTAGATAGGGCATGTTTTGATTATGTTAGCATTCCATTATGATTTAATGCATTTTGCTTTTTGTTTTAGCAACAGGATGCAATTCCCAGGACTATTTATTTGGAAAGGGGAGGGGAAGACAATCCACAAAAACCTCTCCAAATCCCATGGAGAGGGAGATGCACGAACTAATTTTTAATGATAAAAAGCTAAAGGGTGCCGGGGGTTAATATAGACTGTGGGACTGCAGGGTCCCACATAACATAAATTGCATAAGTAAGATGGTTTGTAAAAGACTACCAATATATGGTAGAAATACAGATTAATTCATGTAAAAATGCATAAAATTCTCCTCCATTAGTACCTTCATTTTAAAGAAATACAATAAAATTGATAAATTTTATCCACAGTTTTGAATACGAGGCCTGTGCTGCCTATTCTGTTTACAAAGGCTTGTGCGTTGTGAATACATATCAGATGTTGTAATATATTTTTATTATATAGAGCTAAAGGTTAATACAAAGTATCATATATAAAGAAATACTATATATGTATATTGTGTTTTTGTTAAATTTACTGTTACTGAAATGTGATTATGACTAAAGGACTTTGTGTGAGCTATTTTTTAATATAAAAAGTTTACATTTTAAAATGTCTGTTTCACTTCCTTGTTGCAAAAAAGTCAAGCTCGTGATGTGGCTGCAATGAGGGGAACCCAGCAGCAATGCTTCAGTTTGGGAAAACAGCCACAGAAATAAACTGGAGTGAAAGATATTAACAGCTCTTCTAAACATTGCAAGTGAAATAACTGGGGGACCTCAGTGCATGATTTGGGTCTAGCCTTACTTATACACATTTGTGCATATAGTATTAAGGGGAAAATATCTTGTATTCACTGCATAAATTCTGGACTTTTGGTCCCCACATTGATTTTTATGGTGACCTCAGGGTTTCATCACCACCTGCACTTTACTAGCAATACCAGAGCCCCAGCGCTCACTCCGAGGCAAAGATTTTCCAAAACCAACACAATTTTCCCCAATCTCCCTGCTGCGACCCCTAGGCAGCAGTTGGAGCTGGATATTAAATCCTCTCTGATGCACAGTGGGGTCTCCAAAGGGCTCTTTTGCTTCCCTTGCAGGTGTTAAATTCCGCTGCAGAAAAGCGAAAACCACCCCAAAAGAGCTGAGAGCTCCCGGACACTGATTAATTTCTGGGTTTCCCAACGTGATAACTTTATATTCTGTCCCTGGTTCCCATCCTTCCCTCTGCTTTAAGCAGCTCAGCAGAAAAGTTTGTCTTGCACCTCTCCCTGTTCCTTCTTCATCCTCATCTGCCCATCCCGAGTCCCTGGCTCCAGCAAATTCCCAGGGAATCCCGCCGGCACCATGAGGCTCCTGGGAGACTCTTTCCTAGTCCGTGGGTGGGTTTATTTTGCTCTCCTCTCCATCACACGCTTCTTTTCATCCCTTAAGAAGGTCCAAAATATTGCCTTTCGCATTACAAAGGCTAGCGCAAATTAATNCTGTTCCTTCTTCATCTTCATCTGCCCATCCCAAGTCCCTGGCTCCAGCAAATTCCCAGGGAATCCTGCCAGCACCGTGAGGTTCCTTGAGACTCTTTCTGAGTCCGTGGGTGGGTTTATTTTGCGCTCCTCTCCATTACACGCTTCTTTTCATCCCTTAAGGAGGTCCAAAATATTGCCTTTCGTATCACAAAGGCTGACACAAATTAATTCCTGGAAAGTTTTGCCTGAAGAGTCAGCAAAGATGGAATAATTATCCCAGAAAATGCTTCTCATTCCTTGCACCAACAATCCAGAAAAAAAAAGTAGTGCCCAAAGCCTAAGGGGTCATTAGGCAACAGCAGGTTGGCTCAAACCAGTACATGACTGGTCCTATCCATGGGCTACTAGCCAAGAGGTGCACTCGGCTATAGCAATATCCATATCTATATCCATGCCATTCCCTTAGCTCATTCATGATAGCATCCCTCCCAGGGTAGTCACAGTTTCCTTGAGAGAAAGACTCCAATGAAAGGTAGAACTAAAGAAAGCAAATCAAGAATTATCTGGCAGTAAATAAATGGTTATTCATTATTATTTTTGTGTCAATAGGAAGAAAGCTTCCCAGAGGAAGACTAAACTATTGCCTTTCTGTATAGGAGAAGCACTTTTGGAAGGAAGATACTTTTCCAATGAAGTGAGGGTAGAACAAGCAGCAGTGTCTCCAACTATCCCTGAAATGCAAATTTTGGGGCCAGAAGACACCCAGACCTTGCTCTGCCACCAGTGACCACGATCATTGGGAACACAGTATTTGCTAGGCTGTTACTCCTATTAATCTTTGAGTCCTGCCTTTAAACACACATATGCTGAACCATTAACTTTCTTGATCAGGCTCTGTTATCTTGGATGATGGTTTCCAAGTGAGCGCAGAGACTCCAAAGGGCCCTGGAGTGAACCGTGCACATCAGCGTAAGCTCAAGCAGCCCAAACAATTGCATTTTGCAAAACTGCTAGTGCTGTTTGGGCTTTAGAAAGGAGTATTGTCTCTCTAAACCAAAAATATTTTCTCCTAGATTTTTCAGGACCTTCCTGAAAGTGCTTTAGTGAACCCATTTCCAAGATGACAGAGATATTTTGACAGATTTTCTAATGATTTCATCATTGCGTCTGACTTAATCATTTAAAAATTAATGCTGTAGTTGCTCCGTGCAGGTATCATGTTTAATTCGTCTTTCCTTAACTGAAATTACCCAGCATTTTCCTATCTCTGCCTATATTTGATGTCGCTATTGCTTTCATTACTTCCATAAGCTTCTTAAACTGTGAAATAAATGATATCCTTTTTCCATGCAGCAGTAATTCCTGATGCTACAGCCCAACTTCCACGTCACACAGGACAAAATAATACGCCTTTATATATTTTGTATGAATTCTGTTTCTGAAGTAATTTGCTTCCACCTAATACTCCCCAAAGTCTTGATTTTACCTTTTGTCCAAATTGACCATCACAGGATTGCACTGAGATCTTGGATAAATCTCCTCTACTGTCATTGCTCGAGAAGGGAACACATTGAAGCAGGATCCAGCCAAAAACGCTCGTATTAGTATATTAAGTTTCCTGCTTCTTTTTTCTTTAATGCTTCCATTCCCCACAGGCCAACTGTCAAATTCATATTGTTTCACTTAAAAGCAGGTTTCACTGGAATCTGTGTAGCTTCACATTACTCATAATAAACGTGCTGCGAACAGCCAACTCCCTCAAAACTGATTAGCTACAACCTCTTAGACAAACCACACTTAAATTACTGCATTTCAGAGCGCGAATCCGTATTTCCACCCCGCAGCCTCAGGGATCGCTCATTCCCCGGCCTCTCTGGGTCCGCTCGTGTCCTGGTCACGGTTTGGTTGTACCTTGAGGAAACGCAGGAAGAGTTTCCTTCTGCTTCTAGTATAAATCCTACTAATAATGAACAGCTGAAACGGTTATAGGTCTATAACAACATATTTAGAGCAAACCATATCAGCAAACAACAGCAGGAAGCCCTGAAGAAGTAGCCTGAAGGGGCCCAACTGAGGGAATTTTGCAGACTTTCCGCCGAGTCCAGTGGGATCGGAGTAAAGTCCCAGATCTGGAAGAGCTGAATTCCCTGTTTGCAACCAGGACGGCGTAAACATCCGATCCGCGATCGCGGCCAAGCTGCCATGTGGACAGCAGCAAAATCACTTCCAGCTGCAGTTTCGGAGTGAGCAAAGACTGCGACCGCTAAAGAAATTGCTGCTGAGAACCAGGCATTGGATGGGATTTGTTATAACTAATCTGTTTTTAGCCCGTGATAACCTCAGCTACTTCTCTAAGCTCCCAGTGATGGTTGCTCCATGCACCCTCCATCCTCTCCAGACATTTCAGTGTTTTGTAGGCTCAAGAGTTAGGATATTCCCAGTGATATCTAACTTATTGCTGTAAAGCTTCAATATAGCCCTTGAAAAGAGATATTCTATGCATGTGAGTTACCAGAGCAATTCACATTTTAATACATTTAGTATCTGAGGTGAGAACTCAAAGAATCAAATCTCAAAGAATCCCTCTATTACAGGGAACTGAAAAAACTAAGGAGAATTTAAGACAAACAAACAAATAAACCCTAAAAATTCCACAATCCCTTCCTTTTGCAAAGCCCCCTAAAGTGCATAAACACTTGTGCAACGAGCTCCATGCAGCCGGACACGATGCTGGTACAGCTTTGTTGCACTGATTCCAAGTGCTGATAAATCTCCAAAAATCACAAGTCACAAGACTGGTGAAGAGACTTTAGGAGATTCTGATAATGAAAAAGAAAGCAAGCAAACAAAAACTGAATAGTATTTGAGAAAGCAGGTGCTTAAAATGATGCTGGCAACTAAGACACCCATCATCATAGGATGCTTTGATGGAAAAAGCATCCTCTTAGGCAACCCCAATTCAGAGATACCTGATGCTACAAGAGGCAAAAAATACCACGATCAATTTAAATCAGAAGTTAGCAACAAACACAACAGTATTTGTACAGTTGCACACCTTCTCACTATTGCAAATTACTGTTTTATCACTATAAGAGAAAAAAAGTCCATTTTCAACCCCAACGAAGTGTTCATTTTCACAAGACTGCCCTCTCTCTTTTTTTCCTGAAACAAAGATGCTTTCAGTATTTCCATTTGTCATCTGTCCCCATTTAATCCATTTCGAGAAGAACTGTTTGAGAACAGCACAAGAGTTGATGCTGATCGCATTAGGTGGCTTCTAATAATTGCAGGTTTTAACAGAGCTAAAGACAGCAACTTGCCAAAATTAAGCTTGTAGTGAAAAGGAACAAGGGGGAAAAAAGGGAAATCTATGAGTAGGAGGATGGTAATTGCAGGCTTGCGACTACAAGGCAAAAGAAAACAGAACAACAGATGGTATCTAAATCTAAAGGAAAAGTGTAAATGATGCTGAGCCCAAACCATTCTCTAAATTCTCATATTTAGCAGCAGGTAGCTGCTCCCTGTAAGGAGACATTGCTTGTGAATGCTGGGGATGTTCCCGCATTGTTTCTTCATGCTATTACAGAGAACCCAGCCTCTAGCTCACATTTCCACCGCTCTCCCACGCACTACTTTGTTGCCATCGATAGAGTAACACCAGATGCAGTGTTTGCCATCAGTCATCCCGTAAAACATCACCTTCTCCTCTGCCCTTGCTGGATTTAATACGTCTATTTGCAGTGCAGCCCCAGTGAGCGTGGTGTCCTGGCTGACCTCTACTCCAAGGGGAAAATAAACAGGATGCAAATCCAGCAAAGTTGTCATCAGCATCTCAGGGCAGGCTCCCAGGAAGGCTGGTCACCATCAGAGAAACAAAGCAAAAAATCATCATTTAAATGAGCATTTTTTGCAACACCAAAAAAATAAATAAAATAAAGGCTTACAGGTCTGCATCTGCAATAAGTGTGCAAGAGTAGGAGGGTCCACGCAGCAAAATGCCTATTTATAAAAGCCTATTTTTTAAAAGAAGGGCAGAAAGGGCATGTGCACAGCCCACGAGTTTCTTTGGTGCAGGGTTATATGTCAGGTCTTATAATCCACTGGCCGGAGCACCAACCAGCTGCCTAAAAGCCTGTTTCCAGTTATGAATCACTGTATATAAACACAGTTAAGAAGTTCTTTGGGCCTTGTATCATCCACGTTGTTGTAACTCCAGGATCAGCAAAGTGTGACCGTTGTGCAGAGCCAGGTGGTCTTGATCTGAAGATATTTTTGATCATATTTGGTTTATCCTGTGCAAAACAAGAGCAAGAAGAGGAAGGGGGTACATTCCTATGCAATTTTCATGCTTATCTACTTACATATTTATATTATGCATAAATATAGACACAGTATATATACAAATGTATTCCTTAAGAGAGTAATACAAAGGCAAAAATGTTATCTGCTGAAACCTACAGCTAGTTTCTATTAATTTTACTGATCCTTATGTCAAGAAGATCTAAAGAATGTTGCTATCTACCAGCAAATACTAAAGATAATGAAGTGAGAACCTCATCCCAGAAGAGCTTCTATAACTTCGGATTGCTTTCTTCTCCATTCTTTGGCCAAGATGCCCAGACTTCTTCCATGGACTGAGGCATATTCCTGTCCAGTGTCACTTTATCTCCTTATACACCCCAAAAGGCTCCTTTTCCCCTGCCCACTTGCTATTTTCACCAATTTAGCTCCCCACAACAGATATTTTTGAGCTGGCTGGATGCGTCATCCAAGAGCTGCCACACTGTGGCAATATCAGGGGAGATGAAAGGCTCCTTCCTGAGCCCGTGGTCTCCTTTCCAACTCTGCAGCAAGATTAGGACTTTAATTGCACAGTCCCAGGCCACTCTGCAGTGTTTTTTTCTCTTTCCTTGCTTATTTCAGGTCTAAATGGCACATGCCACAATCCCTGGTAAGCTGATGAGATAACATTTGTTTGTCTGTGTGTTTTGTTGCTTTTAATAGATGCAGGTGCAGGCATTGCCGAAACGCTTTCCCCAGGAACCTGCCGTTCTTAATCATCCTATTAAAGCGACTGTGTATTTGCCATAATTTTCACATTAGAATAATCTGCTTTCTTGGCATCCAGAGAGCCGTTAAAACTATTTGTTGGGAGCAACTGACTGAATTTAGCTCTGTTTGCAAATTGTCCCCCATTTGCTCCCAGTTCTACTGAGCTGTTGAGTCACTGAAGGTGTCTGAGATCTTTAGGGCTCAGGATCTGAGCGTTGCTGCTCAGACACACAGTTTCTGATGTGTCATGGGGACACCTGCCCTTTGCACGTGTCCAACAGCAAATATGTGGCTTTTTCCATGCCACAGGAGCTAACAGTGCTCGGCAAAGACCAGCCCATGGGACTAGGTTAGTCAAACTCAGCAAAAATCAATATATTTGCTCCCTGCTCACTACTTTATTATACTGCTTGCCTGGAGCAGTGGGTAGAGACATTGGCACAGCTCCTGCCTCGGGGGAAAGGGATAGAGATAACAACATCCCGTATCTCCTGGTGCTTCTGGAGAACCAGTGCTGAGAAAAGGATATCAGCCACCACGCTGAACACACCGACATCTCCTGCTCTTGTGTTTGTTTTTTCAAATCAACAACTCTATTATATTGGGGCTCTGGGAATCCTACTTTTGGCCCAGAAGAAACGTGCTTACACAGGCAATATTTCAAAAGTGTTATAACTTCTTGAACACTTTTCCTATTTAGGAATGATTCTGATGCATTTCTAACCAAGAAGCAAGATATTGCTTTAAAATTAGTTTTACAGCTTTCCCTCCAGAAAGCGTTTCTTTATAACAGGCAGATATGTGCATCATTAAAGCTAGTTCAGCTTACAGTCTGAATCAGTCTGAAAAATGAGTCTTTGAATAACATCAGTGAGCTGAAAATTAATAAACATCAAAACCTACAGGCTAGATGGGCAGTTTATCCACATCAGTCCCAGCAGCTCCTGGCTGGAATGTCCACCTCCACAGCAAACATCTATTCTCCACATTAGCAGCACGATACTACAAAATTCCCCTTCTTCAACACCTGATAATTTTCAGCAGTGACTTGGACTGTGGGTCTATCACTTTAGCACTTCATAATTCATAATCTTTATAATTTAAATTACTCATCTTTATAATTTAAATTACTGTGCATACAACTTGGAAGGGGAGAATAGCATGGGTACCCCAAATAAAGTGGTTGTCTAAGGCCAGAAACCGTGCTTATAAGCTCAGTAGTAGTGATAAACACAATTTACACGATTTCTACAAGAAAAACCGTCATTGCAAAAAAATGAAAAAAAATAATATTCTCCTAATATTATCAACTTAATATTTTCCAGTTTTTGCCTGGCTCATACAAAGTCATGAGTCTGACTTTGGAAAAGTCACAAGTTTGACATAGGGAAAAATATATTTGAGGGCATTGGCCATGGCTTTGTAAGCATCTGACTTTGGGCTTTCCTCTACAACTCTAAAGGCCAGAAAATTATTATTTTTTAAATTATACTTCCATGTCACTGCAAATGTTGGCAGCATTTTACCAGAGCTCAGATGACACATTATTTATCAGTATTTTGTTTACAGCAGCACCCAGAATGTGCTGGACCTCTTTAAAACATTCAAGTGCGGATGGGTCACATATTTTGATATAGAANAGGTCTTATAATCCGCTGGCTGGAGCACCAACCAGCTGCCTAAAAACCTGTTTCCAGTTATGAATCACTGTATATAAACACAGTTAAGAAGTTCTTTGGGCCTTGTATCATCCACGTTGTTGTAACTCCAGGATCAGCAAAGTGTGACCGTTGTGCAGAGCCAGGTGGTCTTGATCTGAAGATATTTTTGATCATATTTGGTTTATCCTGTGCAAAACAAGAGCAAGAAGAGGAAGGGGGTACATTCCTATGCAATTTTCATGCTTATCTACTTACATATTTATATTATGCATAAATATAGACACAGTATATATACAAATGTATTCCTTAAGAGAGTAATACAAAGGCAAAAATGTTATCTGCTGAAACCTACAGCAAGTTTCTATTAATTTTACTGATCCTTATGTCAAGAAGATCTAAAGAATGTTGCTATCTACCAGCAAATACTAAAGGTAATGAAGTGAGAACCTCATCCCAGAAGAGCTTCTATAACTTTGGATTGCTTTCTTCTCCATTCTTTGGCCAAGATGCCCAGACTTCTTCCATGGACTGAGGCATATTCCTGTCCAGTGTCACTTTATCTCCTTATACACCCCAAAAGGCTCCTTTTCCCCTGCCCACTTGCTATTTTCACCAATTTAGCTCCCCACAACAGATATTTTTGAGCTGACTGGATGCGTCATCCAAGACCTGCCACACTGTGGCAATATCAGGGGAGATGAAAGGCTCCTTCCTGAGCCCGTGGTCTCCTTTCCAACTCTGCAGCAAGATTAGGACTTTAATTGCACAGTCCCAGGCCACTCTGCAGTGTTTTTTTCTCTTTCCTTGCTTATTTCAGGTCTAAATGGCACATGCCACAATCCCTGGTAAGCTGATGAGATAACATTTGTTTGTCTGTGTGTTTTGTTGCTTTTAATAGATGCAGGTGCAGGCATTGCCGAAACGCTTTCCCCAGGAACCTGCCGTTCTTAATCATCCTATTAAAGCGACTGTGTATTTGCCATAATTTTCACATTAGAATAATCTGCTTTCTTGGCATCCAGAGAGCCGTTAAAACTATTTGTTGGGAGCAACTGACTGAATTTAGCTCTGTTTGCAAATTGTCCCCCATTTGCTCCCAGTTCTACTGAGCTGTTGAGTCACTGAAGGTGTCTGAGATCTTTAGGGCTCAGGATCTGAGCGTTGCTGCTCAGACACACAGTTTCTGATGTGTCATGGGGACACCTGCCCTTTGCACGTGTCCAACAGCAAATATGTGGCTTTTTCCATGCCACAGGAGCTAACAGTGCTCGGCAAAGACCAGCCCATGGGACTAGGTTAGTCAAACTCAGCAAAAATCAATATATTTGCTCCCTGCTCACTACTTTATTATACTGCTTGCCTGGAGCAGTGGGTAGAGACATTGGCACAGCTCCTGCCTCGGGGGAAAGGGATAGAGATAACAACATCCCGTATCTTGTGGTGCTTCTGGAGAACCAGTGCTGAGAAAAGGATATCAGCCACCACGCTGAACACACCGACATCTCCTGCTCTCGTGTTCGTTTTTTTAAATCAACAACTCTATTATATTGGGGGTCTGGGAATCCTACTTTTGGCCCAGAAGAAATGTGCTTACACAGGCAATATTTCAAAAATGTTATAACTTCTTGAACACTTTTCCTATTTAGGAATGATTCTGATGCATTTCTAACCAAGAAGCAAGATATTGCTTTAAAATTAATTTTACAGCTTTCCCTCCAGAAAGCATTTCTTTATAACGTGCAGATATGTGCATCATTAAAGCTAGTTCAGCTTACAATCTGAATCAGTCTGAAAAATGAGTCTTTGAATAACATATCAGTGAGCTGAAAATTAATAAACGTCAAAACCTACAAGCTAGATGGGCAGTTTATCCACATCAGTCCCAGCAGCTCCTGGCTGGAATGTCCACCTCCACAGCAAACATCTATTCTCCACATTAGCAGCACGATACTACAAAATTCCCCTTCTTCAACACCTGATAATTTTCAGCAGTGACTTGGACTGCGGGTCTATCACTTTAGCACTTCATAATTCATAATCTTTATAATTTAAATTACTCATCTTTATAATTTAAATTACTGTGCATACAACTTGGAAGGGGAGAATAGCATGGGTACCCCAAATAAAGTGGTTGTCTAAGGCCAGAAACCGTGCTTATAAGCTCAGTAGTAGTGATAAACACAATTTACACGATTTCTACAAGAAAAACCGTCATTGCAAAAAAATGAAAAAAAATAATATTCTCCTAATATTATCAACTTAATATTTTCCAGTTTTTGCCTGGCTCATACAAAGTCATGAGTTTGACTTTGGAAAAGTCACAAGTTTGACATAGGGAAAAATATATTTGAGGGCATTGGCCATGGCTTTGTAAGCATCTGACTTTGGGCTTTCCTCTACAACTCTAAAGGCCAGAAAATTATTATTTTTTAAATTATACTTCCATGTCACTGCAAATGTTGGCAGCATTTTACCAGAGCTCAGATGACACATTATTTATCAGTATTTTGTTTACAGCAGCACCCAGAATGTGCTGGACCTTTTTAAAACATTCAAGTGCGGATAGGTCACATATTTTGATATAGAAAATCAACATATTTTGCAGTAGGAACTAGATTGAAAAAATAACTCTCAGTGAGCCACAATTACAGTCCTCGAATTGTCAAAGAGGATGTTTTTCAGTTGCAGCATCTGGACAATTTAGTCCTGATATCAGTAGGTTTGATGTGGCTTCAACAAGCAAGTGGTAGTTCATAAAGTCTGATTCAAATAAGAGGGATAAGATTATATATGTAGATATTTCAGGATAGCGTTTTAAGATGCCAAAGTCACAGGAGACTTTGAATTTTCTTTTTTCAGCAGTTTTGGGAGGACATTGGGAGAGAGGGAAGAGGGATATTAAGATCCAGGACTTTACATCTCAAGGCTTTTGGTGGAGCTTCATCTCAGCAAATGAGCTCAATGAGACTCAGTGAAGCTGATCAATACCCCAGACTCCCACACACCACTTGGATTGTGGCTGTAATAACACTACATTTGGAGGGTTTGTTTTTTCCAATGTCAAAAAACTGGCGGCTCCGTGGAGCTGATGCCCCTGAGGGCTGGCTGGCCAAGCAAACACAGGAATCGCATCAAAGTGCCCACACAAATGCACACACAGCGATTATGGTGTCTTATAAACCCTATTACTTTCTCTTTTCCCTCCAACATCCTTATTTTCTCCTTCTCCTCCCTCTAGTTTTTTTTTCTCTTTCCAATAATAAAGCTTTTATTTTCTGGAGCTTCCCTGCTTCAGGTTTCTTCATTTCAAGTCACCTCTCTTCTTCTTTCTCAAACGCTCAGCCCAAGAAGGTAACAAATTCCCCTCAGATCACCAGGACAAGTGGAGCTCTGCTGATTTACACTGAGCACGGATTTGGGCTCTAGTTTTTCATCTCATTAATTAATAATACATTAATTAATGGTTCATTTTCAGAAGAGAGATGGCTGTTCATTATTGTCCCCATAGAAAGCCCTAGGAATCCACCAAGCAAGTGGCCAGGTGGAACTCCATAGCTTCTCAAGTGCTTCTTCCATTTGATTTTCAGTCTTTTGAGAGCAAATCATGCAGCAGTCAAGGAATTAATAATAAATCTGAAGAATGTGCTAATTCCAAAAGCGCTCTCTGGAGACTCGTGTGGCTTTAGATGATAGATTGCTCCTGAAGGCAAGGCAAAAATGTATCAGTTAATTTGTAAGAACACTTGCACTAGCTACAAACTGGATTTATATTGCAGGTTTCCCTCCAGATAAGTTATGTTCTGCTTAGTGCTGAAGGTGGCATCCCTATTGACAACATAGTACCACTAGTACTTGAATTTAGACTCAATTTAGGCTCAAATTTTAAACTCAAACTCATTAGACTGATCACTGATGACCTTCTTGGGGCACAAGTAGTAAGCATAAAACATGAGGTTTAGCATGAATAACAAAATATCTCTGCAAAGTTTGATTCAGAGCAGATACCAATAGCTCCCATCATTTACTCCAGTAACTGCAGAATTACCTATCCCTCCAGTAACACATCTGAGAGTTTTAAAATGATAATAACAGCAAAAAACAATAGGATTTTCCATTCAATTTGCACTCATTCCAGCAACAGATTATACTGCCTACCAGATTTGCATCCGAGTCCATTCCTGACACGAAGCCCCAGGCCTCGGTCAGTGGCTTTTTAGGAGACAGCCAAATTAATGATCCCATTCACCTGCAAGTCTGCGCTCCCACAGAACTATAATAAAAAGGAATATGATTTTAAAGTCTTTTACATTAAGAGAACACCTGAAGCCATATAATCAGATTCAGGTCCTTGTGGTAAGAAATAGATCTTGAATTTAAATCCCTTTGGTCTGTTCAAGGGAGATTATACTGTCATTGATCCTTATTAACCTAGCTATTGAGTTTCTGTCACATCTAAAACCGGGAAACTAATTCCATTTTTCATATTTCTGCTTGCTGACAATAAGGTCGGTGGAATTTTGTTAGATCTTTAAATGATGGCTTGCCCTGAGAGCTCTTTCCTGTAACTCTCGGGATAGTATTGAGTGAACAAGAAGGATTGTGATGTTGACATAACTCACGTATTGAATTCTAAAAACAGCTGCTACAAATTAAGTGGCATTTAATGATTAGAATTAATTAAAATATTCAGGTGGTTGATATTATAGTGAATATAATGATAGGAGGGAATCGTTACTAACAGCTTCCTCTAAAAAAATTAACATTTGCGTTCTGAAAATACAATACAGAGTTGAAAGCAAAAGAATGCAGAAGTCAAGAGAAAGCTTTATTTTACTAATCATGAATTGGTATTGCTACTCATAAACCTTGTTTCAAGTGTGCAGAGGGCTTTTTTGCTTGTTTGTTTTTCACTTTAAAATTTAAAATTTCACTTTACAGAAAGTGAAATTTTTAAGCCAAAGAGTTAACACAAGCCAGGTTGGGTTCCCACCACCTTATCCAGCTGTATCTGAAGCTACATCCTGACTCCCCATTTTCATGTATTTTTTGGGTCTGGATAGATCCTACCTCAAATCCCTTTTGCTGGCCTTTAAACTCCCCTCGCACGCTTTGATTCTTTCCTTTATAAGAGGATAAATAGATAATATATACAGGTCTAGAACTTTATAAAGTCTTGCAGAAATTACAAAACCTCAATACAAAATATTTCTTATGGAGATATCATTTGACTTTTTCTTTTTTTGGTAACTTTCAGATGTTTCTTCACCTATGAGAACATCTGGAGAACCATAACGGGAGCCCCGATGCCCCCGAGAGCTCCGGTGCCAAATCCAAGCCTGACTCCAGCNGTAACTTTCAGATGTTTCTTGACCTATGAGAACATCTGGAGAACCATAACGGGAGCCCCGATGCCCAATCCAAGCCCGACTCCAGCACCTGAACCACGCTCAGATGGCCCAGATCCCCCATTCCTATACTTACATGCTTTTAATGGCAAGAATTTACAGGTTTTTAGGATCATGAAAGACAAGCTGCTGCTACATCATTTCTGACCATCAGAGATGACAGTCTTCACCTGATACTTTGGCAGATTTTATCACCAAATATTTAAAATTGTCTAAAGAAAGAATGCGGAAACTAAATTTTAGTCCTCATCATTATTCATGCTCCATGATATGTAGCTGTGTTGCTTTTCTGTTGGTTCAGATGTATAAAGGTATTTTTGCCTATAGAAAATGAGTGGTAAATGTGTTCACTGCAGGCAGTAATGAATTGAAATGTTATTCCAAAAATAGTCTAATAAATACAGCCTCTCTGGAACCGATGAAGGATGTAAAAAAGTTCTTTTTGCTGCCTAATGAACAAGAAATATATAATGAGTGCGAGTGTTGTTTTAAAAATTACATATGGAGTTGTAATCTAGAGCTCCATCAAATAAATTGGTAGGCAAAGAGGGCAGGAAAGCTGCCAGGCACAACGTGTGAAGGCTTCACTGAGCTCAAATTTCCCCCCACAATATATTACATTAAAACCTACTACATACTATATTAAGTAAGATTTAAAAAGAGTAATTTCAAGGTAAAAGATCTTTAAAAAATGTAGGTCTGGTAAGCACACTATAGTAAAGACACAAACTAAAGCTTGGAAACTTAAGGAAATACTAGAATAAAGACTTATAAAGCTTTAAGTTAACTTGTAATAGCCTAAAAACACTTATCTCCTGGTCAAGGCTGTTGCATGCTGCATCGGGAGGTGACACTTCCTTAGCTCGAACTTGTGTCTATAACTCACTCATTCGGGACTGATACTGAGATTCCACATATAGATGTTACCACCTATAGCAAACGTGCTGGATGCCAATTTTTAAAGGTTAATTACTGAAAGTCTTTGGCGTGAGACCACTTGTTTCAACTCATCATCACTCAGGTGCTTCTCAGAAAGGTCAAGCACCTGGTGCAGAATATTAAAAGAGACAAGGAAATCTGGCTGTAAATGTTCATTGCTGACTGCTATGCCTCCATCGCAGACTTCACAAAGATATCCACAATTCACAGAAAATAAAGAGCTAAAGCAAAAGAAATAAAAAACACAACAAATATAGGGAAAGGAAGGGTAAGCAGTTTGAGAAAGAAACTGAAAAGATGCAACAGGTTTAAAATAACCAGCAGAACATTGTTTCTTCACCAGCGTAATTGCCAAATTCATTTATATTCGTTTTTACAAGTATGTTTTACTCACACAAAGCTAAATGTCCTAAAAGAAGGATGCTTAAATACAGGTCACACAGATTAAATTCGGGTTAGATGTTATGCAGATTCAATGCACTTGCACCAATGTAAGTAGCTATTGCTTCGTTGACTCCAGCATTCCCACTGATCTGCACATCCTGGGATCTGTCTGCAAGAAATTAGAATGCCTGGGAATACACAGAGTTACTAACAGGGGGGAGATAAACCAGGCTGCAAGGTGATAAAGTTCATGGTAATTAAATGGATGAAAAAATGAATAAATGTGAAGTGAGACTTGGATGCTCGAGATGAAACCATTCAGCTCACGCTGCATTTTACGACTGTCAGGGCTTTCCAAGTGATTGATGGCTGGTATTATCAAAAAAGGAGAGATATGTCATGGCTTAGTCTTTTATTTATTTAACCTTTATGTGTGGGTGAGATTGTGTAGCTGAATCTCTTATTACTTGGAAAAGATTGTATTTTTTTAGTTTGCATCAGGAAAGAGTTAGGCTTGGGGAAGTTCTCATATCTGCGACCGTTAAAATGGATCTGTGATTATAAAAGGAGTTTAGGCATCCTCAAGTTTTATTTACTGTCTTTTCTGCAGGATTGTCCTCTTCCTCCAACAATCTCTCTTTAGAGATAAAAAGCAGAGAATATAGAAAAAAATACCTATTCTGAAGCCACAGAAAAGGTAGATAAATAGAAAATATTGGTATCTGGTTTTACTGGCTTATGGTTTGTTTCTATCTAAAGATTAAGCAGCTCTGCCATGTATTTCAAATAAAATAAATATTTTGTAACCTAAGTGCATGGCTATAGCAGTAAACAGGGATTTTTTCAATTCAGTACTATCCTATTCAGAGCAAACATAAGCACAAGAATAAACGCACAAGTGTGAAAACATCTTATCACAAAACCTTGGACTATTTACAGACTTGAAGTTAGTGGTAAATGCCCATTGAATCTGAGGGTTTTCCAGTCTAAAGGCCCTGAAAAAATAGCGATAACTTGCACAGACAAATACACACTGAGCTTTTAGCAGGACGTGGACTAAAATTGAGACTCAGGACTAACCTGAGTTAGTCATAGCTCGGCTGGGCTCACATTAACCACGGCCAAGGCCACTACTGGAGACTCCTGATGCTACTGAGGTCTTGGGCAATCAGAGTACATTCTATTTTAGTTAATAGACTTTACAGAATTTCTCACCAATCCACTAAAAAATAAAAACAAAAAACTCACATCTTGTCCAGATAACCTCATACCTGGGAACCTTTGCACCTTTAGGACTGTAAAGTAAACCTGAAGGCTGCCTGGAACAGTGTTTCCACAGAGTAATAATTGACAAAAATGGACAAAATAATGGACCAAAATTGTCCAACAAGTGGTTTCCAGCTTTGACCTGATTACAGAGTGGTTTTAATTTTGCTGATCGCCTCCTCGCTTGCCTGTGCATGCAGAATACCAGGAGCAAAATGATGGGGAAACATTGTGGGACCCTGGAGAGGAACCACCTAAAGAACTGCACACAGATCTGTGCATCCCAGTCGACTCTGGTGCTAAGGAAAGCTACACATACCTACGAATAAGCCAAAGTAATGAAACCACTATACAAAATAGCTGGAATGGTTGTTTAATGTCATTAACCCATATTCCAAATCTATTTCTCATGCCTGCCTGCGTAAAGAATGACATCGCTATTACCTTCTTAGACACTAAAAAGCCTCCTTGATAACCTTGCTGCTACATTTTCAGTATGAAAATGTGTGGCCTGTAGAATACTTGGAAAGGGTGGTGAACAAGGTGAACAAAATAAAATGTAATTCAAAATGCTAATGCAATGATTGGATTATTTGTTTATCTCTTATTTAATTTCAATGATGCAGGGAGATGAAGTTTCATAATTTTAGTGACACAAAACTATATGTGAACTCTGCTGCTTTCTTTGCGCCCTTGCTGTCAAATACATCGCTGTTATTTAATGGTATTGGCAGAAAAAGTATAGGCTGGAATTGTCGAAAAAGAATTAAGAATGGGACAACTTACTATGCAAGAGTTCATGCTCATATTATTCACTCTGCAAACTTTTGCCTTTTATGTGTTTACAAGATTCTTTGTTGATAAGAAAAAAAAAAGAAATTAAATACAGATGGCACACTGTATTTTCACAGTAAGTTTTCTACTTGCGGTTTATTTCTCCTCCTTTTTGAATGATACTTTGGCGATTGTCTTTTCCAAGAATCCTATCAAGTTAGGCAAGAACTGTAACAGCAATCAGAATGTTTTAAACAGAACTGTATTTGGAAATGTATACCGCAGCCTTGCTACCATGCACATGAGAGATGTTTGTTTATCCATAGCATTTTGACTGGCTAAAACAGTACAGCTGGACCTCCTTTTGGTGCAACTCATCACATGAAACCCACAGAACAAAGTTGATTTCCACCAGCTGATGATTTGACCTGTGTTTACTTAGCTCATTCTCCCCTCAAGTCGCTCTGCCTCTTTCCTGACCCTCGGTCCTGTCCTGCTGTACAAATTTGTCACTTAAAAGCCAAGAAAGCTCCAGTCCAGCTCCCAGAGCAGCGAGGTCTGAAAAGCAGCAGCTCTAGTGGCAATAGGACAAGGACCACAACATCCCTTGCGCGTTGGGGCTGGCAGTGGCACTTGGTAGGGTCAAGGAAAAGATGTTGCCAGTGGATTTGTGGATAGGCTCCTTCCAGAGACCATACAGACCGCCAAGAAAAGCTTCATTTCAAGTCCTTCTCCTGGGTTATAGAGGAGATGCCATTCCACAGTGCTGTAGTGGCCTGTACCCAATGCCCTTTTGGTGAGGTTTGGTTCATGGAATAAAAATACGGCTTTAAACATCCAGAGAAGAAAACAATTCCTGGAATCACACAATATCCTTAAACACAAACGACCAAAACCGAAAAGTGAGATGGACTATTATTTGCTTCATTCCCACCCAAAGCCCACAGTGCTTGTCAAGTTGGACTTTCAGGGAAGGAGGATGGAAATTTTGACACAAATTCCAAAGATATTCAAAAGAAGTTATCCCTTCTCAGCTTTCCTCCCACGCGAGAACAAAGACTAAAAGATATTTAAAAGAATTTTTCAAATTGAAAGAAATATCTAGGTATATCTATTTTTTTACTTTTATAACAGCATTTTTCAGTCTCTCATTCAAAATATTTCTCCCTAACAATTTGGGGGCTTTCTGTTTGTTCTTGCTTTAGAAAACAGATTTAGAAAGGATTAAATAACCCACAGGCAAAGTATCTCATTTCACATAAACGCAAACCATCTTTTTTCATTCCTCCCACCTCTCCTCACAACCAGACGCTTATTCTGGTTTGACTGGAATTTTGTTGTTGATTTTTCACCAAGCTGAGAAAAAAATCCACTATCCATCCAGCTCCACTAACAGAAAGACTGTGTATAGGAAAAATATGTATTAGGAGATTGGCTATGAAACTCTTACTACGACTACAGCCAAGCAGAGCTCGCGGCATCCTCGGGGTATCCTGGTGGCTTGAAGTCCTCTATCTCCGCTGGCGCCACTGCCGAGCCCGCTGCCGGAGCCGCCGGACGGACATGCTGACCGGCTGCTTCCCGAACTTCCTCATGATTTCCTTGATCCTCGCCAGGTTGGTTTTGGAGAGGGTGAAGTCGCAGCGCGTGGCGCCCATGTCGTAGTCGACCTCGCAGGTCTTGGTGGCCGCCGTGTAGCCCTCGGCTCTCACGGCCACCACGTAGTCGCCCGGGTTGAGGAGCCGCCAGTAGTCCCCGTCGCTGCCTGGTGGAAGGACCAGAAGAGGCAGCTTCAAAACAGCGGGTCAGACCTGCCCCAAGGCTAATTTGTCCCTTCCAAGCAACAGGAACTCAAAGTGGGACACCCAAGTGATCCTGGTCAGACACATTTCCATGCTTTTGAGCATTCCAGCATGAGTAAACACACAACATCCCTGCAAAGATCTTTTCCTCTTCAGTAAGATTCACTTTTACACTTTTAATACATCGATTTTCCTACAAACCCTAATTCCTCTGGGTACTCAGCCACTTACCTGCCTGTAAATGCATGAGCGGCGCTACCATAACCAGCTAAACGACTTGTGAATAAAGCAAAGTGTGTTTTAGCACCTCGTTGAATCAGGATTTTTTTCTCCTATAAGTGTTGTCAAGTTATCCGGGCTATTCACGTACATTTAGGATGTTTTTAGACTTCTTCTAAGTATTATTTTAACCAGTAAGTATGCATAGCTGAGGATGGAGAAAGGTGATAAAAATATAATATCTAAAAATTATTTTCTACTCTATCCTGGGCAATCCCTCTGTGTAATGAAAGTGCACTTTCAGATACGCAATTCTATATATAAATGGAAATGCAATATCTCTGGTAGGAAGAGGTGGTTTTTAACAGTAATGGGAAGAGACAACCTTGCTATTACTAGCTTTGGGCCACTTGCAATGCACTGTGTTGCTAAAACTAGTTTGGATAAAAATGTCTTACTTGGAAAAAAATCAGACCAGTCATGCTGGAATAGGACTATCTCGCCTCTACTTAAAGAAATACAATTTTAATTTCGGGTACGGTGAAAAAAAGTAGAATCTTTTAAAATATTAACAAAACAGTAATATCAACTATATCTTAATATTGCAGTTTCGAACTACAAGTGTGAAATTGCAGTTGAATTTGGAGGGGACCTCCTGATATCCCCTAGTCCAGTGTCCTGCTCATGAGAGTGTCACCTAGAACAGGCCACAAGGATTGAGCACATACCCTGGAGCGCTTGCGTTTTCCTTTCGTCTAATTGGTGTTACCCAAGGTGATGGTAATGGTCCAAATTTTGTGTTTCTCAAGTATTTTTAGGAAGGAGTCCCAACAGGCTTAAAAAGGCTTTCTGAGGATCTCTTCAGTTCCTCACTCTTACTATTGGGTCACCAGGGCCCTTAGCCAAAAAGCAGAATTTGAAGCTGCCCAAGTTTCTTGCCCTTAGCCCTGGGAGCTCCTTCTTGGCTCTACAAATGCTGCTTTGGCTGCGTTTTACTCAGGGCTGTCTCAGGATAGGACTCAGGGTGAAGAACAGCTTTTGCTCTGTCACCCCTGCTCCCAACAGGCTTACTGACCCACATTTTCCTGACCCACATTTAACAGGCAGATCTTTGCAGTTCTGCATAACACCATAAAAATCTACACATTCAGGCACAGGCAGGAAATCAGAGCAGAGCAAGGTACTAAATTGCTAGCAGGACGCACTTTATTTACCTCCTTTCAATGTGCATATAACTAGACATTAGTCCCTCTGTCAGCTGTCATTACCCACATTTAATGCCAGACTAAATGTTTTTTTTTATTTAATCATGTTAAATGGAGTAGGTAAAAAATGCAGAGCAGATGGCAGGAGACACAAAATTAAAGACACAGATAAATATAGTAAATAATATGTTTACTAAAATAATAGGCTCCAGTTGGAGCAGGCTGGAGGCAGACAACATCTATCTCCACCTATTGGGTCTGGAGGAGAATTGCCAAGTCCACTCAAATAAAAAGATAGCATATAATAATAACAATAAAAAGATCAAAATTGTGCTCAGAAAGATGCCTCCAGTGCTCAGCCTCCCTGATAAATCTGGAGATGGCACCTCACCTTGCTCCAGACTTTCTTAATCACAAGGTTATGGTGTGTCCTACACAAAACTCTGTCTCAGAGACAAAAAGGGACCTATTTGATATACAGAGGCTGGTGTTGAGTAACTTAAATCAGAAATATTTACTAACTCCTCCAGGTCTCCGCAATGGAGAGTCCACTGACCGCTGCTAGGGGGAGCGAGAAGGCAACACTGAGACCTGTCCTGGCAAATGTGAAAAATGGGTGTCCAGGTGCTTTTGTTCATCCAATTGATTAAGGTTTTTTCCAAAGGTTATCTTGGAGAATACAGTTCACGTCTAACCGTAATACCGTGTAATCACTCTAACTAAATCAATAGTTACATCTGCATCAAGAGAAAATGGAATACTCTTCCACAAAGCCTTTACCCTCAACAGAATCAATAATTTCAATTAGCCTATTAATATTATCAGCTTAGCATCAACTGTCTCCTTTTCCCAGAAGAAATATTGTACTCCCAAGAGCAAGTAACAAAAGTGCTCTCTGGGCAATTCTTTTGTGCATAGACTGAAGCAGAAAAGAAATCAGAAACAAATAAATGCTAAAAAATAAAGTATTTTACGGACAATTTTTATCTGTTGTACGTGGTAGTTGACCACGTTAACCATTGATCATAAAGAAATAGCAGTTACTGTATAGCTCAAATCACTTTAAACAAAAGTTATATAAATATAGCCAATGGCCACAATTCTTCTCCCACTTAAATTATTTTTTATCATGGAAAATCAGTTGTTTTTAAATGACTGCGTTTTTCATTTGAAAAGATATAAATGAAAGGATAAAACGGACAATTTGCCTTCCTTCTGTGCAGTTATATACAACATTTCATTGTTTTTGTCTCCAACATAAATTTTCCACTTCAAAGACTGACGACATATACAGCATTATCTATATAAAACAAGATCGAATGTTTATGTTCCCATTTAGAAAGTGAAACCCAAACATAGCTTCAACTTTAACATTTCTCATTCAAAGAAAGAAACAAACAAAAAGGAAAAATAAAGCACCTGTTTCCTCTAACAATTCCAGATGGCTTTGAGCCATGAAAGCTCAGCTCTAAATCTAGGTTTGAGTAATTCCAAGTTTCCTGAGTGTTACAAGGTGGATTCTAGGGTGTTGAACAGTCATGTACTACATGCATGTAAATTTGCAGTCATTTAAAAGGATTTTTCTTTCATGTGGCAATGCAGTATAATGAGAGTTGGAGATTAATCACCCACTGTGTTTATTTGGTCCCAACCAGAGTAAAACAACCTACAGCTTATGGCAGCCTTCCAAAACAACTGATTGCTTTTATTCATGTTATCATTCCCCAGTGGTCACATTTTGAAGTATTTAAGGAAGAATCATTACTGCCTTATTAAATATCTGTCTTTCAATGTTTTCTCTTTTATAATAGACACAGTAGCACTGAAATAACATTAATTGTAAACTAAGTTAGATATTTCAAGATTTATTATCAGCTCAAATAATCAGCTGCAGCAAACATTAAAGATTTGGAAGTTTCTTATGCAGAGATCCATGCTATTGTATAAATAAAAAATATTTAAGATGTTAAAGTATGACCTACTGCACCTCATTTGCTGTGCAACTAATGAAAGAGCCAGAATGCAAGCGAGGGATAAGCAAATATAAAATCAGTGTCCTTGTTTCTAACATTAAACGAGCCCTGGAATCCACAGCAGTATGATTTGTTTGCTTATTCACCATGCTGTTATGATTCCACAGACACCCAATAACATCTTATTATCCTCGTGCCACCTTTACTTTGATGCCAGGTTGCTGCATGACGCTTGTCCTAGAGTTATTTGCTGTTTTTCAAGTGATTTGTTGACTGTGTGTGTCTACACAAGCAGAAGGGGTGTTGGTCAACCAACAACAGCTATACTGGCATTACTATTAATTTAATAACTATTAGTATCTATTCAAAGCAGTACTTGGAACATGGCACTAAAGTGTCATAACTGTCTTCCAGGTCTTTAAATAGGCCTGGAGTTTACACTTATCCATCAATAGGGTTGAGTTGAATACAACTTACTCATGTATAGGTAAAGATTAAGATTGTACAGACACGATAAATCCCCTTTTATGCATTTTTTTTAAACTATAAGTATTGAAAAATAATCCTCTGGGCTGAAATCTTTCTTAACACAGTGATGTTTTGTGGAAGGCTCATGAGAGTGTGAAACTTCCCCTTTCCTGTAGCAGCTGTTCCTTTTCTGGACAATCTCTCAATCAAATCTCCGACACATTCAAGTGCTAACAGCCAGAGAAACACTCTTCACACAGCACAGTCTTGCTCTGGTTTTGACAATCAGTGCTTTAATCATTCTGAGTGAGAATCTCATTATTTTCATATAGTGAAAGGGGAAATAAAGGTTCTTTCCTTTCTTAACCTGGCCTTACTCAGCCTATTGGTGCTGGGCAGAGACAAAACTATTTGTTCAATCCTGTAAAACAAGTGGGAAGAAGAGAGGGAAGGCAGGAGAAACCCCAGTTCTGTTCCTTTTTCTCCAAGTAGCTGCTCCATTGAAAGCAGTGACTCCTTCCCCTGTACCTCTCTTTCTGCAATGTGCTCTCTGAGTTACAAACTGTCCTCAGAGAAGAATTCAAAGTTGCAATGCAGTTCACTATTTTTTCCTATTTTTTCCTTTTTTAAATTTTTTTCCCCCTTTTTTTTTTTTAAATCTTTTCATTTGCACTGACATTCTATTGTTTTACCTGTGCGAATGTCATGGTTGACACCTTCCACAGAAATAATAGCATTTGGAATTCCTTTTCCATGTATATCTTTCACAATGCCTTTGATGCCTCGATGGACCTATTGAAAGAATAAACAAACATTATACAGCAATAACCAGTGACATCATTAGTAGGGTACAGCAAATCATTAATTCGATGTGGGAATTAAGCTTATTCTATCCCCACTTCAAAATATCAGGCTGAAGATGATGTTAGCCCTGTGAATACACAGGGATTAAGTGGAAACCTTTGCAGTGTAGAAACCATTTGTGATTTTCATGTAAGTGATGGTAACAGCTGAACTGTTTGCAGCAAGCAGCCCAGCTTCCAATTCATGTGGAAACACTGTAGAAAATGAAGCATAAAAGCTACATGGGGCTTTTAGAAGGCATCCAGCAGGTTTCCACAGAAACTTATGCCAGACCAGAGGAAGAAAAATAATTACAGTCTAACATCAGAAACCCTTCAACAGCTTTGAAAAATCCAGGGTTTGCACAGCAGGAAAGGCAAAGGCTGAACCTGCTCTAAGGTAGTAGGGGGTGACATGGCTACATGGTGCTCAATGTCATCAATCATGTCTAGAAGAACGTCAACTCCATGAGCAACGTCGCTCCTCCAGGCCCAAAGCAGAGCCCGGATGGTCACTGCAAAGTCCCGAAAAGCCAGGATTTCACAAATAGAATTATTCAGAAGTTGTTATTCTGCCGAGTACCTGTTCCATAAAGACTATCAGAGATTCGCGGTTGTTCTCCCACTCTTCGGGCAACTCACTCTCATGAGGATACTTGTCACAGCCGACGTAGATGGAGAGCTCAAAGCAGTTGGTGTGCAGGTAGCTGAAGTCGTTTATGCCTGGCAAAAGGGGAGGAAAAGCAACAATTGATCAGGTCATGTAAAGTAAATAACAGAAATTAAATATTTATCTGTCTCAGTCAGCAGATATCTAAAGGATACCATGTCTCCAGCAAATAAATGCCATGAATAACATCACAACCGTGCATTTCACCAAGCAGGAGCTTTTAGAAACAGAGTGTTGCCAAAATGCTTAAAACAGCCTGTGCAAGACTGCAGGGCATCAGCGTTGGCCACTGAGTCTCCTTTCCACTAGTCACCCTAGCACCATCTCTGCTGCTTTAGGTGCAAAGAACATTTTGTCACCAAAAAATTCGCAGGAATTAGAGCTCTGGCAGAAAAACAAAGCAAAATAAAAAAAATCACTTCCTGATTTACCTAATCACCTAGTTTATCCAGCACTAAATGCCGGGATGCAAAGTAAGGGGCACACAGGGATTGCTACATAAAAGTGTTATCAGAACAGCTCATGGAATTATTTTCCCGCTCCAGTAATAAAAGTAATACTAGAAGCAAAAAAACAAAATAACAAAAATCTTATAAGTTATGTGTATATATTTAAATTCTATTATATATTGTTATATATTGTGTTTGTTAGTTTGTAAACAGTGAAAGGAGCTATTGCATTTCTCCCTATTATGGCTGGAAGCCACCACTGGAAGACTGGAAGCAGCACCACTGTTCTGCAATAGGGATTTCTGCAAGAAATACGCTGCAATCAAAAACCAGCAGTTTCAATGCTCTGACCTTTGATGAACTGCAGTTTAGAACTGTATTACAAAGATAGCTGTGTTCTTTACAAAACCCAAAGCCAGGAAAGATGGTATTTACATAGAGATCTCTGAAACATTTCTATTTTTCATGTTCCTCTCCTGACTCTCAAAATTATTTTCCCTTGGGGAATTCCATTTATCAGTCTCCACAATCACACAGATAACATGATACAGCAGATGAATGCTGAAGGAATAAATGATAGGATTTTTCTTCTTACCATCCACCTACACTTTTGATTAAAGAATAATCTTTAAAAACTTATTGGACTATATTTTATTATGCATTCATTTTTATATGTTACCATGGTGGAATTAACAGGAAATTCTCTCACTAAGTATTTCTGATTGAAAGGAGTTAAAAAAATCTAGCCCTGTTCAATTACCATAGAGCAGTAGTCAAGATTTAATGAGCCCTCTGCCTTCTGGATGCAGAGCAGGATTATATAATACAGATGTTAACTTTTCACATTTGTTGATGTGAAAAGACTAAAATATCAAGTTATGGCATATGCTGCTCTGCAGAAATGTGCTTCGCTTCCATTTGAGAAAATCACAAATATTTTCCCCTCCTATACTGTATTGCATCCTGATTAATCTATTGTGAAATGTGTTGCAATATGCAGTAATTGTTCTGTTTTAATAAGTGCATTTAAGAAAATGATTTAATGTTGCCAAGAGCAACTCTCTGTAGAGTGTCTGAACCAGCAAATCCAGTGTCTGAAGGCAAATCCAGCCTTGAAAACACTGTGAATAAAAAGAAAAAAAATAATATGTTGTTTGCCTATGTGCAGCACAACAATGTTAATTTTAAAATTTTCTAGACATTTACACTCCTTGCAGCCTAGAATATGAGCAAGGAATAATATATCTCCTAAAGAACTGTATGTTTGTGACTATATAGTTATAAATAGTTAAGGTATTATGGAAGGAAAGAAATAGAAGTGATATCAGGACAATTCTTTATCACCAAATATGAAGATACTAGAGTCATGTTTAGATAAACCTTTACAATGTCATGTGCCAGTGCTTAATTTGCTATCAATTTTTTTTTAAAAAAATGTGTTTACACATATGCATATATATTCTTACAATGTAAATCATTCCCTTCCAAGTTATCTCTGTTTTCACTGTTATAGATACTCTAGTACAACATATTTTACATGGTCTGAAACCCATTTGAATTTTAAGAAAATTCCCAGTAACTTTAACCACTTTTGGTGTAAATTCTGCATCTGACAGAGGAAATAAATACTATGCACACAGAAAGCACAGGAAAAAAAAAAGCAGGATTTCACAGAAGTCAGAGGAAAAAGTATCCTGTGGGTCTAACACCATATTCTTTGAGGTTTAACACAGAATCCAAGGTATAAATTGGATGGTAAAATGAAAGCAAAACCAGTATTCTACCAATTCTCAGAAACAATTTTGGAAGTTTTATGATAATGACAGAAAGAAGAATGTAAAATGTAATGAGAAACATCACAAAGCAATAAAATAAATCAGATGAACCAAATCCAATATATAATTGTTACTAAGAAACCAAGTTACTACTCAGCAACTATATCGTAGAGCATTACTTAATGTAACTTAATGTGTATTTGCCATGGCCAGTGCCTTCTTTTTTGGATCGATCTATAATCATGTTTCTATAGTTCTTAGGAAAATTAAACACATAAATTAATTAAGTTATTAAGTTAGCATTCTGCTTTCCAGAATTTGCAGAACACATTGAAATGTATTGTCAGGCATTGGACTTGTGATCCAAGCAGCTCAATCTTGTTGCCCTTGGATTAAACCCAGCACTTCTTAAACCTAGGGAAAAATATAGTTGAAAAGAAAGTCTAATTCCTGGCTCTATCCCTTAAAAGTTGGCCACCATCAACTTTCCATAGGCCAATGTGAACACAGTAAAAGCTGTGTCCAAAGCTTGGAAAGGTTCGTGCAGGGCTGAGACCTGCAGTTACACAGAGAGTCCCCAGCTCGATGATGGTCCAAGGATGGGCACGTCCAGGCGCTGGGGTCTCCTGCTGATGGAAACGTGTTTCCAAGGGGCTGCAAACCAAGGCTCTGCAGGACACGGCTTCCCCCTCACTCTATGGGCTTGGGCACATGGGGAATGACACAGCTGGGAGTTTATTCCAGCAGCAGAAATGCCTACAGAGACCGTTTCAAAATCTATGGGTAGACACACACAGGCCTTTTACAAGTAGGATGGTAGCAGGCGAGCAGCAGCTTTCTGCGGCACGTTTCCATAACTCAAAGGGAACACAAACATGGGCTGAGCTCCCCCTAAATTCAGGGAGCAGGAGCTGAAACCAAGATTTCCTAATCTGAGAGCACCTGGAGTCTCCCCCTAGCATCCCTAGCCAGGTCAGGAGTCACTCCTAAAATCCTGCCATTACTTCTGCACTATTTTCTGTTGGTGCCTTCTGAGACAGATTCCCTCTTTCTAGTGCTTTTGGACTGGCTTGTTCTTTGGAACCCGTCCGGATGCTGGCTAGGATTATCTGGCACAGGGTGAGCTTCACTTGTGACAGTCTGAAACATATGGAACAGCTTATACATCGCACGTGCACTCTTGGGAGCACCAGTAGCAAACTCAGCAGCTACTGAGCTCTTCTGCAAAGTTGTCAGTCACAATGTGTCACCAAGCAGACTTGCTGATGGCCATTGATGCCACTACTTTTCTCAGTGGACATGTTTACTACCACCACATCTACCAGGTAACCATGGGGTTATCATGTTTAATAGGGTGATGCTTGAGTGAATCACAGGGAAAGCTTCTACAGACACTTACTTCCAGCCACCGTGTGCCACGAGGCCCCATTAACGGTGCCGTCCTCCTTCTGGAAGTCCTCGGTGTGACACGCTCTCCTCCTCGCGTCCGTCATGAGCCGGTGCGTGGAGGCGTAGGAATACGCCAGCCAGCGAAAGACGTGGTCGTCCGGGGTCGGGGTGTAATCCTGGGTCTTCCACATGGAACGGACCATGTCGTAGGGGTAGGCGACCACCAGTTCTCCTCCCTGTAAATTGCCACCCAGCACAAAGGGGATTTTTTCCATCCACGCGATGATTGCTCGTGTCTCAACAGCCACCTAGGAAGAAAGGAAACAGGTTTTGCTTGGAGCACTGAAATCTGATGGTCTCCCTCCGTTGTTGGATGAGATAAAGGTGTCCCATTTGGAACGTGCAAGCAGCAGAAGAAATGGTGTCGAGGAGAAAGGCTGCTTCACACCATATTGGGCTTCACACCATAGCAGGGCTTTGGAGGCCTCCACCAACCCATAAAAAGACCTTAGTCCTTGTGATTTATGTGATTTATTATAGGAATGTTACTCTAATACAAGAACATCAAGAGAAAAACCCGTCAGAAAGCTCTACAGACCTAGGGAGGAGTTTGGTTCATAGTACTGAGCCCTTCAGGGGCTTCTCTTTATCTATTTCCTGCTTCTCAAAATTTGGATAACTCCTCCAGACTCAGTACATCAGGGAGAAGAGGATCCTCCAGGAAGCGGTTCATCTCACTTAAGGGAAGCCTTCAAAATAAGCAGATGAACTGCATTGCTGAAGATACGTAGCTTCACCTACAAGATGCTTTCAACCTGTCCCAGTCTTTGGGGTTTTGTCTGTTTGGAGCTGGTTTTACTTACTGTGGCATTTTCCGACAGGTACCAGTCTGGAATGGGAATGTGGTGGTTGGGGACCTTCCTTTTACTCTTCTTCTGGTCTTCAGACTCCCAGAGCAATGAGTTTAGATCAGGGAAATTATTGTTGATATCGATGCCATCCTGCGTCCATCGCCCTAGAGACCAGCCGCCTAATTCTGAACCCTTAGGGCAAAGAAAATAAAAGGAATGGCCATTCAGAACCTGGCAACCTGTGAGCCAAACATTATATTATTCTGAAAGATGCACTATTAAACNAGCCGCCTAATTCTGAACCCTTAGGGCAAAGAAAATAAAAGGAATGGCCATTCAGAACCTGGCAACATTATATTATTCTGAAAGATGCGCTATTAAACTTCAGCTGCAGAGAAATGAACATTTTCCTGTTCCTAGCTTGGTTTCTGCCAACAAAACACACCAAGTGACAGGCTCAGGGACCATCCTTTCTGTACCCATTACCTTGTTAATCAATATCACAAAAATATAGTTTCTTTCAACTTTGTTTTTCTAAGTAAGGTGCTTCAGTAGTTTATGCTTGCCTTTATATGTTATTTTTTACTTTATCCTGATTGCTTAAAACACACGATCTTCAAAAAAGTAATGGTAACAGAAGTTACTTCATTAATCTAACAGCACTAATCCCTTGCTGTGTTGATAACTATATTACCGCTTTATACGCCTTGTCGTATCCATCTGGGTTGACTGAAGGAAGGAGGTGAATCCTGGTATCCTCGATGAGATGGACAATGCGGGGGTTCCCAGCCAGGTACTCCTGGCACATGAACTGCATTAACAGCAGGATTAGCTCCCGTCCGAGCACTTCATTCCCATGGGCTCCTGCGATGTACCGAAATTCTGGTTCACCTGGTGAAAATATATTGAATTGCTTTCAGTTGCTATGATATATATTGGTTTATATACCAGCAATATCTGAAGTTGCTGTACAAAGCCTCTGATATACATTTTTCCATTAGACATTATTTTAATTCAACATTTCACTCAACATTTCAACATAACACAGGTAGATCTTAAAAGTTCCATTAGTCTAAAAACCATACAATAAATCCCTTAACAGGTAGTTTGTTAGGCGGGATGTTAAGGTTCTTAGATAACAGCTAATGACTTTATATAATTGATCTCTGGTCTCAAATACTCCTTTCCCTTCACTAATCAAAAACCAGGTCCATATTTACTTGTTAAGATTTTATTGAGTTCACTGGATTTGCATTCAACTACTAGCTACTTCCGAACTCATTAGGAATGATGCTAACTGTTCAGAGAAGAGCAGTATACAGCAAAGACAACTGAATAATAAAGCAAAATTGTCCAAATTTCGGCTTGTGGTTGGATCCCACCTAGCCAAGCAGCTGGTCTAGCGCAGAGTACGCTCTTTGCCATGTCTCACTGCAGGATTTTCTGAAGTTGCAGGTAGGGAAAGACACAACTGAATTATTCTGGTCACGCAAAACCTGAATGGGTCTGTATACCGAGGACTATGTCACTACACAAAACCATACTCCAACACTCCCACCTAGCCAAGCAGCTGGTCTAGCCCAGAGTAGGCTCCTTGCAATGTCTCATTGCAGGATTTTCTGATGTAGGGAAAGGCACAATTGAATTATTCTGGTGGCACAAAACCTGAATGGGTCTCTATACCGAGGACTATGTCACTATACAAAACCATACCCCAACACTGACCATGGAAAAAACATCAGGAGATTCCAACTGTCTTTGCTTGCAGTGCATACATCTCAAAAGAATCAAATTTCCACCCAACTCTCTCAAAATCCTCACAATAAAATCCATTACCCAGAACTAAAATCCACTTTCTCTTTTTTTGTAAAGAATAAAGGTCATTATCGTTAAAGAATTTGATCCTACACTTAAAATACCTTCTATTTGTGTTCACTCTCCACTTCCCAATTTAGCAATATAACATTAAAGTTCCTCCCACGTACATTATAAATCCTGGCTGCCGTGAACATAATTTCATCAGTGATAATTGCTGCGGATATACAAAACGAGGAGAAAAAAGCCAAAGCCCAACACCCTCCAACAGATTTAGTTACACTAAATCCTAACCAACTTCGTGTTCTCCAGGGTTGTCAGAAATCTCTACAGCATACAGCTTTAGTCCTTGGTTGCTTTTCCCAATATTGTAAATCCTTGTGATGTTCGGGCACATTTTATTCACAGTTTTCATCAACTGCCAAAGGAAAAAACAGCATAGAGTTAGATAATGCATCATCAAAAGATAACCAATATACAAATTGGTTGTAGCCAACACTGTAGATTTTCTCTTCTATTCTGTTTACTTTTAGTTCTAAAAGCTTTCTGTTTAAGCTAGGTCTAATGCTATGCTACCACACAACATAATATTTGTTCATATAAAATAAGTTGCATACAACCTGCTGAAGCAGCACAGTGATGGTGAGGTTCAAGAGCATTCTTATATGTGAGATATTTTTGCAATAACAGAAAATGAAGGACATTACAAGGAAATCATACATTTAAACACTGTTGTCCCTGAGAGCTCTCATTGCTCCTGCCACCTTTATTTAGGTAGAAACCAAGCCCAACCTTCTTGTATTACAAAATCTCGTGCAAAATGTATACAAAAATCTCATACAGTGAAAGCCATTACTTTAGGCATAGTAAAAAAAAAAAAAAAAAATCAAGCTGGCTGTCATCTGAAAATCTCCCCTAAACGTAGCAGGATGCTCTTCTTCAGAAAAGAGCTAATAAACCAGATTCCTCAAAATTTGCTTACCTGCTTTTAGCAGAAATAAAATCTATAATGGAAAAGCCAAGAGCCTTAATTAAACCAGTTGGAGAATGTATCTTTTGTCAGAATCTGTTCTATTCATTATGAATATGGACATGGCATGACATACCAAAATATAATTAAACAGCTCAATAAAGTACCTAATGAAGGTCTTGGTAAAGAAGAACTTGGTAAGTTCTGTTTAGATCCAGGTAGTTATTTAGATATCCTCCTGATGAGAAAATGTAGAAGCTAAATTGGCCCATACAAATGTCAAATGTTAAAATTTACAAACATGATGAGAGAGAATTAAGATAATTTGCTATATTTTCTCATTGTATGAAATGCAGACATCTGAATTAGGCTCCCCAAATATGAACAAAATAAATTAGCTGTCTGCAAGTAGTCCTGAATGTTTCTAAAATTTATGTTCTATACCTTGTAAATTCCTCAACACATTTCAAACTAGGGTTAAGAACAATTTAAATAATTCTCTTAAAAGTCATTTAAATATTGTTTCTGAGCTGATACTTCCAATATCTACACTACATTTATGCAGTAGAAAAAAAGTAAACCTGCATTAATTTCATTTCCAGGATAACACTGATAACATTGTCTGTCAGATCTATCCATATAACATTTTGGAGATGGAGTACTGATGTGTTCAATTAACCCAAGAGAGAGCAAACGAAGAATGACTTGCCAAAAATTTGTTTGTGGCAAATAGACCCTATGCTAAGTCCTTCATGGCCATTTGAAACACTGATTTTGGCTTGGGTGTTTGCATAGACTAAAGGAAACAAATATCTGAAAATTTACATAGTCTTAACAAGAAGCTATTAAAAATAAGTTCAAATAATTAATTTACCTTTCTTGTTTGCTTCATTTGAAGGGATTAAAAAATAAATAAGGATTTCAGTGGAAATTGGAACCCTGGGGAATATTAATTAGACAGTCTTTTCATAAACAACGGTGCATACATTATTGAAGAAGTATTGCAGCATAACATAACTCTTTGCTCACACAGTGTTAATTTAGAAACAATACTGGATGAAAACAAGGCTGATGATTTAAAAAATGCAATAATTAGATGTGTCCAATTCCCATGCTACCATTTACCAAATCTGAGTGGAAACACAATTCACATTGGGAAGAACATCATTAAAATTCCACTCATAAAAGACTTCACTTCTATTTATAATCATGTTGTAAAGAGACCGAAAGGATGTTATTTTTGTACATTTGTTCATCTCACAGATTGTTTTTCACATATGTATATATGATTTTTTTTCTTGCAAATTTAAATTCCATACTGATAAGTGCAATTAGATATGCTCTTTCGGTGCATTTGATCATTTCATCTCTATAAGGTGTTTGTATGAGAATAGAACACGGGAAAAGGATATATTTCATATTTTGTTTTCTCTCATACCCAAGCGCCATACAAACGGCACAACAGGTCATCAGAAATGTCACGGTCCCTTCTATGAGCTTGTCCAAACTGTCAGGATCAACCGATGATAATTATCAATCGTGGCGTTATTAACAACCAGTAGGACTGTAAAACACTGCCACAATTATGCTCACTAACAGCTCGTATTTGACAGTTCTTATTTGTTTGTCACTACCAATTATTTATCCTATTAGCACCCTGGAGGAACTGCATGAAGTCTTTGAAGAAGCCCTCAAGACTGGTCTCTGAAGGCTCAATTCCTCCATTTTACAGTGTGTTTTAAGCATAGGTCTAAGTGCTATCTAAGCTCAGAGAAGGCAGAAGGACTCTCAGTCAATTAGAGCTCTTCTTCATGCTCTGTAGAGAGATTTTGGGTGTCTGAGTCCCACAACAATCTGGGTACAGAGGTCTCTACATTCCTCATTCTACTGGAGGCCAAACCAGAACTTGCCTCCTCCTTGAGCCCTCTTGATTGTGATACTGCTGTAAGTTATATGTGGTTATTTATGAGACACAGGATATTTGCTGGGTTTCTTGCTCCACTCTTCCAGACTTGGCTCTTTCCCCATCAAATGAACCTGTTCTAGCAAGCTTGAATTCAGAAGAATGTTCTGCATCACCAGTATTACAGCACTTCCATCAACAGAGACGGACACGAAGAGCAATTCCAGACCTCAGAGGTGCTCAGGTGCTTCATTCCCAAGGATACAAGTAACATCTGTTTAAATACCCTGCTATTTTCTAGGTAAAATATGACCCAGGTTAGCTATTTCAGCTGGTTACAAGGACAAGATTGACTCTCTGATCTCGGTTCAGATTTGACTTTCTTTGTGGTCAAGTGTAGCTGACTGAACTCTTTAGAATAGGTCACCATGAGCATCAGATCATTTGACAGAATTTTCTCCTGCTTCCAGTTTAATAAAATATTAAAATTTTACAAAAGAGAGGGGAGGTCCAATCTGTAGGAGATGCAGCAAATATTCCCACTGAGATAAGAATCTTGAATGCTTTTTTGAGAGGAAAAAAATGGTGCTATAGATTTGTTCTTCCAAAACAGAGAGGTCTATTAAAATAACCTGCCACTAAGGAAATCCCTCCCTCTATAAATACTTGACATATTGCAATGTAATATATTGCTTTTAAAACATGACCTAGGGAACTCTTTCTCTTTCTTTAGCGTTTATGATAAACAACTCGAGTGAGGAGTGATTCTGTTCCCAGGGTGGTTGGCAGTGAAGTGGCTAACAAAATCAACAATAATACCCTGCATTACAAAAAAAAAGGAAGAAAAAAACTAAAATTCGCTCAGGAAATTAATGGTAATTGTTCCATTTTTGACTGAGAAAAGAGATTATCAAAGTCAATGGTGTCACTGAAGACTGATTTGGGGATATTGCCCTGCAATCCAGCACACAATCTGCTGCCCACAAGTCCTATGAGCTCCCAGTCCAATGCTGTGTTGACACACACAATGTTAGGGAGCCCAGCAGGACACATTATCAACCAGTTCATAAGGTTTTCACCTTGTATGAGCAGTGGAAAAGCATCCTGGCTGAAAGCTGTATTTATTCCAAAGCTGTATCTTTTAATTATTTCTCACCCGATCAACCTGTCTTCCTGCAATTAGGACCAAAAATACATTTTGTTTTATTGCTCTTGACACTAATTATGCCAATTGAGTTTCTACTTGTCTAATCTTCGTGGTAAGGAACATAGGCCACGAAATAGCGACTGAACTAAATGTGTGACTCAGTACACAATTGCTCAATAAAAAGTGAATGGTGATTCATGCAGTATAAATACCCTGAAAAATCAGCACACAGCTAATGATTCATATACTTCAAGTCTAAACATATTATCTTTTTATTGGAAAAGAAAGCAGGAAGAAATATTTCTTTAGCACAACCCACACCTCTGTCTGGGGTAATACAGAGCAAGATAACAACAACAACAAGATTGTCTCTCTGAAGAGAAAGGAACAAGATTAAGGCTGGTAGGTTTAAAATTACATCAACAGAATTATTAAAAACAAAAAGATTTCTGGCCATTTATATGCTATAAGCCTCTGGGTCAGGTGTTATTTGCACCCACATCAGTTTAAATCCCAAATAATTCCAGTGGTTTCTGGTGAGTTACTGAAGACTTTCATAGTGTGAGTAAAGAATTGGAGTCTGTAGAGTTTATTCTGACTATCCAAAACCACTGAAATATGAGAATTATGATGGCTAAACCAGAGTCAAATCTGAAAGGAAAAAAATTAAAATTCACTGTTTAAATATCCATAGGAGCAAAATAGTGGCACTTCATGAAGAAATATTCCCTTTGTAATGGACTTATCTGTTCCAGAGAAGATGATAAACAGAAACTGGGATTTCAAGAGATTGCAGCTTTCAAACCAATGACTGGATAGAATTTTCATCACCAAAACTTAATTCCAATAATATTTTTATGCCTACTGTTTAAGGAATATCCCCCCCAAAATACCAAGGCTTTCTAATAACCATTGAATTGCTTTCCAAACATTTGTAAAGGAGCATGGCAGAGATGTTGTTAGAAAAAGCAAAGTGAAGTTGGCTCAAGTGCCCACAGATTATCAGATTATATTTCAGGGATGCACGGAAGAAGGCACCATTTAAAAATGTAATTTAATAGGTAAAAATCACATTTCTTAAGGGCTCAGTCCAAGCCTGCACCCGTTCACCCTCCACCCACAAGGTTGCAGCCTAGATTCTTTACCTACCTGTCGCATTTCTTTGTAGTTGTGATGTTTAAAATCAAGATTATCAGTGGTTGTCATTTCATTTCTTCTGTGGTAATAATTATTTGGGTCTGAAAAAAGAAACAAAAAAGTTGCCATGTATTTATTAGCCAGGTCAAATATAAAGATGGTTAATCACAATGCATGCAAGAAACAGGCAGTAATCTGAACTTCGCTGTCCTACATGAATTTAATGTTGATTGTTAAATCCAAAACACAAAGAAACAAAAATTTTGAAATATTGCTAATTACTGCACAAAATCAAGTTGTGTTATACCAGATAGAAGCAAGGAGGTGGCAAGTATCCACTTGTTAGACACCTACACTGCACTAACATCTAAGCTTAGCAGAAAAGTAAAAGGGCGTCCTAAGGCTACAGAAAAGGGCAAAAAACACCAGAAAAATATGAGTCAGACGCAAGAAATAAAAAAAGAGTTAAAAAAAATTACATGTGAAAAAGCACATCAGAAGGAAAAAGCTCCAGTGACTGCACAGAAAGAGGATAGTGAACGCTTCTAATTATTTTCCTAAGCCTTTTTGTGGAAGTCTGAGGTCTTTAGTTTAAAATTAGCTGACACATTTCTACAGGGATAAAACTGATATAGTCTGTCTCATGTGTGAACATTTGTTAGCAGAATACCAAGCACCAAATACCTAAAGAAAGAAACATAATGCCAATTAATAAAGTGGAATCAAAGTAGGAGATGCGAGTGGGGAAAAAATGTTACTTTGACTTTCCAGGTTAATATATTGGCCTGAAAAAACATCCCAAATCTTTAAGGGCTCAGTTACATCTCTATGTATATGTAAATCCACACGCTTCCTGATAACATGTCCCTAGCCTAATCTGTTATGATGTTTCTTAAACAGGCCTATTTTGAAAATACCAGAGACTTTCATTATCTGCCCTATCTGAAATGTTTGGAAGTTTGAGTTTGTTGAACCAGAGGTTCCCAGGCTCTTATGACAAAGTTTCACTTCCCATAAAATCATCCAGATATCATTCAAAATTCTACTGGGACCAAAAAAAAGGCAAATATTATCAAAGCATCATTCTGTCTTATTGCAACATAACCATAAGATGCTGTCTGTGGAGAAGGAAAGTATATATATTTTTTAAACAGTACCATAAAAGTCAAAAGAAATGTTGCCCTATAAAATCCAGTTATCCAATGCCTTCCCATCCTCTTCTGTAAGAACCTATATAGCAAAACCACATGGAAATTGATATGAATCAGAGCCTAACCAGGTGAGGAAATGCCTTTTTTTATTTTTTGGTTCTAAAGAACCAAGAAAATGCATCTTTTTTTTTGGTGTTCATGCCAATCTAACCTCAGGCTAAATTCATACAAGTACATTAACAGCATTGATGCTGCAGATTGCTCTGGAATGATAAATGCTTAAAGGTCATCCCAGACTCATTTACAGAAATAACTTATTAATACATAAATTAATAAGATATGCAAATGGTAAAGCACCTCTGCTAGAAACTCACAAATTGTTTATAATGCCAGAGAGATATATTTACCCTCATAAAAATAGTTCTGTTGTAAAAATTAATATAAACAGTATAAAACTGCCAGGATGTTGAAGCTTTCTCTATCACCAGGAGCCAAAACATATAGGAACTGACTTTTTTCCTAGCACTTAAACCCATTCCCTTCAAATCCTGGCCTTCTTTCCATACAAACATTAATAAAATGAGAATGATTGTGAGTACAGTAGATTAGGTAGAGTCAAGAAACTAAAAGAAAATCCTCTTACAGTGAAAATGATTCCATCTCTGGTCCTTGCTCAGAGGAACCAGGCAGTTCTCTAGAGAATTAACACTCATCTTTTGCCATAGTCTACTATGAGTTTACTTGAATCACTGAATTTCTGTTGCACAGATTAGGAGATAGCAGGGTAAACATGTAGAAAGGCAGGAAAATCCTGTGCACAGCTGGTTAGATCCACCTTGGCAAAATGTATTTGCTTTCATAAAAGACAGAATAAGAGACAAAGAAAGCAAAACCGCAGAATTTAAATTGGAATGTGTTCATTTATTCACAGCACCATTGCAAAACAGCCTCTTTCTTCTGAGGAGAAAAGATCCATGGTACTCCCATGGATTCATGGAGTGTGTGTATATATATATATATTTATATAAACTTATCTTTAAGTTGCAAAAAATGTTAATTCTAAGTCTGCAAATAAAGATAGTTCACTTCATCTTTCTACTTATGTTTTGAAGACGGAAAGATGAATAGAAAGCTGTTTGTATTTGCATTTCCATGAAAGGGGGAGATCGGCTCTAAAATGCACAACTATTTTTCAGCATCACACTTTTGACAACTCCCTTTATTTTTCAATAAACACTAGAGAAGTCTGATTACCCCACACTTTGACATACCGATGTGATATTCAGCTATATTGCACCTCTACACAATGCCTAAAGCAGTGGGAACCTGATGCTTCCCCTCAGAAAAGTGCTCCACTTGTGAAGGTAACTGCAAGAGAGCCCACGCTTGAGATGTTGGTGGCAACTGGCATGTGAAAGCTAGGAAAGGAGCTTTGCAAGGCTTAGGACATGAAATTTTTCATCTTAATGCAATAAAAATGAATCTGACTTTTGTTTTAGAACTAAAATCTGTGATACAGATTTTCATGTTGTTTTGTTTCTTTCCCCTAAAGGTTTTCTATCAGTTTATGATATTTCAGATGGGCTCCTACAGTCCAGCACTACTACCAAGGGCACTTCTGAACATTGGCAATACTTCTCCAGAATAGAAAATAGGAAAAAAAGTCCTTCTGAGGACAATCACCGCATTGTTGCGTGATGTTATACATCTGTCTTGATGAGAACAGAGAAACATTACATTGGCCATCTCCCAGCAAGCCTTGTTGAATTTGGACTCATTTTTATTCAGTCTTTGCTCAAACTTGCAAAAAAAAGTTTTAAATTTCCAAAGATTATGTTTTAGCTTTGCAGTGGTAAAGAGGGAACAAGGACAGACTGGCTCTCCAAGCAGAAATTTACTGAATTTAGCAGTGCTGCATACACAGTCACTTAGAACCGAAGATGTAGATAGAAAATCACAACATTATACAGAATAAGCACACTCCAAACACGTAACCAAACTGTCTGGCAAGCTGAGGCAAACAAAAATACTGAATGATGCATCCACAGCACAAGACTGTGCACCATCATGGAGCAGTTAAATCAACCTTTCCTCTTGCATTGAAAGAGACGACAATCATGATAGCAGTGATACTGCTTTCTAAATAAGAATTATTTAAAAAAATAAACAATTTTATCACAAAATCACTCCATGAAAAATAATTGCCCGTTGCTTTGAGTGCTCTACAGTAAACATAAACGCACGAAGAGCTCTTCTAATTTTGCTTCTCCTTCACTGGGTATTTTTAATCATATGCAGATTTTTTTAGATTTCTGTTTAAGTAGAGAAAGAACAGCCAAGGAAAGTACATCTGACCCTCTGAGGCAATTGCAAAAGATTGTGTGTGTCACTCTGCATCTATGTAAATAGCAACATTTTTGTAGGAATACTGTAATAGTACCGTCTTCCCCTGGAAAAGGTACTTTGCCAAAACTGTCCTGCAATACCCCAAAATGTTTGTTGTGAACAATATAGTTCATTAAAAAATATGATAAATACCTTAAGAAGTTTACATAATCACTAATTCCTCAATTATCAGGTGCCTTCTCACAACATTTCCAATTTTTGTGCATGCAATGAATGCAGCAGGGTTTATTGACGTGTCACATGGCAGGAATGGGGCTTTACTGCTTCCAAGTCCTAGCTGGCTCTCTGCATTTTCACAGGGCTCTGCCAATGCTAATAAGCTTTCCTAGAATGCTAACATCTTTTTCAGGTTTTCCCTTTATCTGCTATTCCTTTCCTCACCTCCCCTGCGAGCCTCCTTGATGGAAAACTGATATATGCTGCGGGCTCAATGCAAGTCCACTTAATGCGGCAGGGATTAATAAAGACATGAAACCTAACCTAATAAGATGTGACTGGATTTCTTTTCAGGAGAAACTTTCAGTTTTTTTTTTTTAATCCATTTTTATTTTTTCCAATATCTCCCTACGCCCAGTTGGACCCACACTGTTATTGCTGTAGTCCTGCGGCAGAGCTTCACTTACTGATTTAGACCAATTTATGAGACTTGCCCAATGTTATGCAGGAAACCTCTTGCCAGAAGAGAACCCATCATTTCTAATCCCACCATAAATACAATATTAGACCAGAGCTTTCAAAAAGTTTGGGTCCCATGGTCCAACCATGTTATCCAACATGGAGTGAGGTGATACCTAGAACAGGAAAATTCAGTCACAACTACAGAAAAGTGATTGCCATGTCCTACAGCAACGGAGAAAACCATAAATAGAGAGGAACTGTCACTGAGAAATGGCTTTGTTTAGCAAGTTTTGCTTGCAATGAATAAAATGAGCTGAGAGAGAGAAACGTCAGTTCTTTCTAAGCCAAAAAAAAAAAAAAAAAAAGGTTGGCAGCTTATCAAAACCTATTAGTGCTTTCAGTCCAATTAATTTTTGAATAAACACATTTCCTTTCCATAGTGTTTCTCGATAGATGATTAAAGTATTTTCTTTCAAGAATAAACGGAATCAGCCACTGCAGAGCATTAACTCAATAAATGACTACCAGGAGAAACGACATTGGTAGCAGCTAGATACTGTTTCCATTCTCATTCAAGGCACATAGTAAGTCCTAACAGCACTCACGTCAGTGGCAAAAGTGTCCTTGTGCACTGCACGGATGTGCTTTGGTCTCAGTAACGTTGTCACCCACTGGTTCAGCCCAGTGAAGTCAAAGGGAGACAAATGTCAACAGTCCAAAGTAGAACCCAGCCCTGGATGTGTGTATCCAAAAAGAATATAGCATAAAAACTGCATTTAACAGAAAAAAAAATTTAAAATACTCTTGTTTTCACTCTTTTCCTCCGTGATTTTAGTAGAGAATTTGGAATTGAGGGTAGTTATAACTTGTAACTTATGAGTTTTCCCTGTAAACTGCTCTCAGAAATGGTTAGTGTGTTGTCCTAAGTGTTCCCTGGAGACCTCTCTGTGTGTCCTGCATGCCAGTAGGGTCACGATACCAAAAAAACTTCTGCTTTTTCTTCAGTCTAACACCGTTTATTGTAAATATCACTGCTGATTTATTCTCTGTAAACCCACATACGGATTTGGGATAAGTGACTGCTTTCTGGCAGGCCACCAGTTTTCAGCCATCCCTTCATGAGCTTAGAGGAAATACTGGGTCTGGAACTGTCCCTCCAGAGTGAAAGGTTCTTGGTGGGAAACAAGGTGCAAGTTTTGTAAACCCATCGTTGAAGCAGATCAGAATCCTCCTGAAAATATGGATATTCACAAACACAGGACATTCCTGGCCATTGCCACTCAGGTCCATCATATATTTTAGACCCATAGTTGTCTAAATGCTGTAACTTTCATTACTTACTGGCAATAAATCTATTCATCTGATTTTAGGACAATACTTGCCACAATTTTTGCATCATCCCTTCAATGCCCCAGATTCTTTTCCCTCCTTTTTTTTTTCCCCATAAACTTCTAAAGGACAAAAATCAGGCTACCTCTGCATGTGGAGACCCTACATCAACAGTGGAATTGGAGGCAGCAAGTCTCTGAGCAGCAGCAGGAACAGTTAAAGCAGTAATGATAGGCTCTGGAAAGGCAGTTGCTTTTCTGGTTCTAGGATTTCTGAAAATACTATTCATAGCCCCCTGCAAAAAAAAGAGAGAGCTATCCCCAAGGTGCTTGAATTTGAGATTAAAGGAAAATAAAAAGCAGATGAAAGAATTGGAATGATTAGGAACAATTTAGAACAGGTTGGAACAAGTAGGTCAAACCTATATACATAAACACATGAATTCATCATGCAGTTATTTGCAATATGATTAATAGAAATACAAGTTTGGCAAAATGTGAAATCTTGAATGTCCTTTTCTTGGAGAAACCTTATGTTTTTACTTTGCATGTAGTATTTAGTAAAATCTAATTTTATTTTGCATTCTTATTATAAAAGAAACATAACAGGAATTTTGTGCTAAGGATTGGATGTGTGGTTTCCATAGTCTTTATAAAACACAAGATATTTTTCCACCACCTGAGATTTCCCAGGGATCACTCCAAAATTAGTAACTTTTAAATTTGCTAGAAAGTTTACCTCCTCATACCCACTCCCCAAGGACAAGCACCACTGCAATCACAAGATTCAACTTCAAATTAATTATGGGAAGTCCTATGGCATACGTTATGGAATAAGTTCATACTACATAATTAGAATGGTTCTTTCTTGCCTCAAAAGCAAGCGACTGCCTTGAGTTGCAATTTTGTTGCCTATTGAGTATATTTGTACTCAGAATAAATGTAATGCACTGCAGTCCACACAACAGAAAACCTTGTTAGGTCATCCACGCAATCTTAGTTTATTAATAAAGGTGCTTATAGTTATTCAAATTTTGCATTGGAACAGAACTATCTTTATACCATCTGAGTAACCAGATAAGTATTTTTAATTCTTTTTGAATAGCTTCACCATTAGAGATATTATATTAAGAACAAAAATATGTAAGGAAATAAAGTTCCTATGTGTTGGTACAGGCAACACACAGACATCAACTGAGAAATTCTCTTACCTGGCAGAGGACACCCTAAGATTTCCAGTCTCATACAGATGCTGCCTTCTTCAAACCACGATCGGGGATTTATACGGATATAGCGTGCAACCAGCGGTACCGGCAGCATATTGAGAACTGGGATCTCTTTCTCACTGTTTCCTTCAAAAATCTACGTAGAGCAAACATGAAAATGGTAAGATCAGATCTTCTACTGGGAGCTTTGGTGACAAAATCAGACAAAATCACCTGGTGCAGTCCCAGGGTGATGGTGGCTCCCTGAAAAACTGCTCTGCAAAGGGCAAAGTCCCTTCACAGTCCTCAGAGAGGGGCCAAGGAGCCAGAGCTCCATCCTCTCCCAGCCCATGGGCACCTGGACGTGGCCATGAGATGTTCACAGGAAGCAGCAGTCTATTGTGCATGGCACAGGCCATACGTTGAGACACATTTCTCAACACAGACAAGACCCCTAAGGGGTATTCACATCCAAACTCATACACATGACGTACATTTACAACAGGGTATATTCTNGTCCCAGGGTGATGGTGGCTCCCTGAAAAACTGCTCTGCAAAGGGCAAAGTCCCTTCACAGTCCTCAGAGAGGGGCCAAGGAGCCAGAGCTCCATCCTCTCCCAGCCCATGGGCACCTGGACGTGGCCATGAGATGTTCACAGGAAGCAGCAGTCTATTGTGCATGGCACAGGCCATACGTTGAGACACATTTCTCAACACAGACAAGACCCCTAAGTGACATTCACATCCAAACACGAGGTACATTTACAACAGAGTATATTCTAAGCCCATCTTTGTGATATACAATTTGCTTTTAAAGATACATCAGGCCAATAGAACCATGGGGAAATGCTGCCTTTTTGTCTTACACTGATAAAACCGCCTGGCAAATCAAAGTCCATGTGAAGAGCCCCAACCCCATTCCTTTCCCTCCTCTGCTCTTCATCAAATGCCTGTTTTGTGATACTCACCACATCTCCAGATTCATTTTTGACAACAGTCCATGCGTGGCTGTCATTGCTCACCAAGACTCTGTAAGAGGTCACCCAGTTACTCCTTGAAAAAGACAAGAGCATCCGAGTTATTTTTTCATGACTTAGAAGGACTGCAAATAGTGTTGGGCGTGATAAAGCTGCTAGTAAAGGAAATCCCACTTGGCAAAATCGCGCCAACACTTGCCTGAAAAAGCGACATGCAAATTTAGGTCTAACAGATGATTAGAAAAACACTAGCACATGGAATCCAAAATAAACCCATGCCATTGAGATAATGATCTGTGCTCCCAGGACTGGGGGACTACTGCTCTCCTTTTACATACAAACATCTTGAGATCGATGGCCCATCTAGAGCAGATTGAATGTCCCAATTCACTTCTCAAACTCATTGGTCTAAAAGGGCAATAATTTATTTTTTCCTAACACCTTGCTGGTCTCAACAGGTTGTGTTAGAGGACAGTCATGCCTCTGAGGTACTGCTATCTTTCAGCTAATTCAGGATGCTATAAGTTGTTTTCACGTATGTGAGCTGATCACGTGTAACCAACAATTCTCATTTTCCAAAACAGACATATCTAAGAAAATCTTCCTGTTTTCCTGCCCCCAAACTTATTTTTATAATAACCAACAAATAACATTAACCAATTACTATCAACATAGAAGGAATTGACTGTTTCTACTTATGTTCAAAGGGATAAACTAGGCTTTATGTATTCCCTGGAAAATAGTCAGGCTTCTACCCAAGGAGTAAGGTAGCAAGAGAGAATCCAAGAGCCACAAGTTCATCCAGTTTTGCAAGATGTGACATTGATCTAATTTGTCTTGATGAAAAAATATAATAGTCAAATAATGGCCAAGCCTATGCATGACAGCACAAAGTTATAACTTTAGACTTCAGTCTCACTTGCATGAAAGATTCAAACTGAGACCTAGTCTTATTGTGACACTTAAATACAAAGATTAGTTACGAGGAGTTAGACAAGGGCTTCTGCAAGTAATACACTAATACCTCAAAAAGACAACAAAATTAAACGTCTAGCATGATTTGGAAAAAAGCTAAGTGAACCTGGCTGTGTTGTATATTAAATCTGTCCTCTGAAAATCACTAACCAGACTTCTTAGATTAATAGGTTTTGCCATGCATATTATTTTAAATTGCATAATTCTGTCTTTTGCCAAGCTGATTGAATTTCTCATTACTGTATTGGAAAAAAATGAATATCTGAGTGTCACCACAATGCACAAACTCATGCAGCATCTGCAAAAAACCTTTTAAGAGCCAGCAGGCCTCTGCAGAGACTGATTTTCTGCCTGCCAGTGGAAGATCTCCTGGAGCAGAGGATTTACTGGAGATCTGGGAAGTGCCACGCTGGCATCTCAAGACTCTGTGGCTGTAAAATAATATGCACTCACTCACCCCATGTCTTCAGGACACTATGTAAATTCTAATAACTAATATAAAGTACCTTCTTTCCTTGTTTCTGCTTCTGGCAGTTATACTAAAAGATTTCACTGTGATCATTAATCGAAGACAGGCAGATTTAAACCCAGCCGAGAGAGAAATGAAGAATTTAGGGACTGGCCAATATCAAAATTCCAGGAAAAGGAAAAAGAACTTTGAGATTGAACAAGAAAGCATGTGTGAGGAACACTCACAGGTTTGGCTGAGGGATGCATCTTCTCAGTGCTCATCAAATGAGATTTTTTTTTTAAATAGTATTTCCAAGCTAGAAGATTTATTTTCTGCATTTCCATTTTCTTACTCCATACAGCTGTAACACACACTTTACCCTTTTCCCAAAGGAGGAAAAATAAATCAGGACTATGTATTAGTTCACATACAACATCCTATTAGTTGTGCTCACCTGTAAGGAATAAACATGCACTTTGCTTTTGTTTAGATGCAAGAAGCACTTCTTCCACCAGCACCAAAAACAAAACTGCCTCTAGAGGCTTAAATTCTTTCTCTTTTTCTTTTTTAAATCTTCACACATTATAGGAAAAGCTACCTCTGCTACTAAGGAGGGTGCTAAAATATGATATTTCTTGTATTGAAATCACATGATATGGGAAAGGGGAACACTTTCATGTTTTTGGAATACCTGAAGCCTGGCAGGAGCACAGTGCTTCTGACCAGGCACCTAAATATCTATAAATCATCAACTATAAAGCAGCAGAACTGCATTTACATGCTCAATCTTCTTGAAAACTGCAGATTTTCTACACGTGTAGCCTAGGAGGTCAGATACTTCCAGAGAGCAGATGGATGCGTTGCACATGATTGAACCCACAGTCAGGGTGTTTACAGTAAATACAACATTTCCTGGAACTGAAGAATTTAACATGTACGTGCTGCTGCCCAGTTTATTCCTGTGTACACAGAAATCCAAAGCTTTCTGGGAAATCCACCTCAGAAACTTTGCAGCTAATGCAAAAATCTTGTTCTAGAAGTATCAGGGAATTTCATCCACTCTGTCTTGGTTGTTGATGACAGGAAGATTCATCTTACTGGCTCTGGGATTTTCAGGCAACATCAATTTCTGCAGCACTTCAGGTCCAATTTGTTTGGGGCGTATTAACATTGAACACTAACACTAGCAAAGGAAGCTGGAAAGAAAACTATAAAGCTTAACATTAATTAAATAATTAAAACATTTAAATTAAATAATTAACATTATTTAGGCTGTTCCTACTGCTGTGTACAGAAGTTCTTCTGAATTCACTCTACCAAAACCTACCTGGATCTACTATAATACTATATCTACTATAATATTCCTCAGATATCAGAGATTTATTTAGTCATAACTTCATTTATTAAGTCATAACTTCACAAATAGTTTCATACTAACATTAAGAAAATAGTGCATTAATTATCAAGTTATTTTCTTAGTAAAAAGCAAGCAGATTGGTTGACAGTCAGTCTTAGTATTAGAAGCTACCTCTAGTCCACAGCATTCTAGCCCAAAAATGGGCTTAAGGGCGGTAACAGCTTCACAAATGCCAAAAATGGATCTTAAGATACAGATTTGTAAGGAATCATTCTGATTCATGTGTGTCCCATTAATAATCCTTTTCAAAATGTATCCCAGACTATTCTAGCTGCACAGGAGAAGCCTATTTAAAAACAGTGAATATCTTTTGCAAATTTATCAGCTTGATCCACAGAAAGCGCAAAATTCAAAATAAAATTCAAAGTCGGTTAACATGGTGCATTTTTATTAATTAATTGGTTTTCATCATGATGGGTTAGCTTTAGATGAGGTGTATTTGGACATCATCTAAATTCAAATTAAGGAAATGTCCAGCTTGCCTCTTCCCCTGAGGAAAAGGCAAAGTGAGGGAATCTCGATTAAGTAACTTTCCCAGGGACAGGCAGAGAAACTGAACCGAAGCAAAGAATTCCATACAGACCTCTTGCAACCTAGGCCAGTTTCCTGTCTAGGGCATCAGCATTTCCATGAAATATTCATATAAATATACTATAAGGCTACAGAGTATAATGAAATCATGATACCACCAAAACAACCTCTCTCTGCCTTGCCCTTACCTCCATCCCTGCCTCTGCAAAGAGATGCTGGAGATTAGACTAATAAACACTGGCAGAACTAGGAAAGTGCCATCTGCAATGGACCTGGCTTCAGTTAAACCTATTGCTCTTTTACCAGCATGTTAATCTGATTTATGCAGTCTACAACCTCCCCCAAACTAATAAAAATGGGCATGAACAGAACCTTGCATCCTCTGGTTGTTACCAGTTACTCACAAGTCAATATATTTGAAATAGATGTATCCCTTAACAAGGGACATTAGACAAACCTTACATCAATCTGGAATCATAAAACAGAAAAAACATGCTGGAAGTTAAGTGACTTTCTGCTCTAGAAGTTAATTTGTAGCCTTATGCAGCTAAATATAAAATTGTAAATATTAATATTATCCAATATTCACTTTAAAGAACCCGCTGCCCAATAGTTTCAAAAATAAGTCAAGTTAAAAATACTCAGACTAACCACAGGTAGCTAAGTAAGTTCTATAAACTAATTAAAATAAATATGATTTAAAACATGGAGCTTGCAGAAGGGTATTTTTTTAAATAATTGAAAACTTTGCTTAATTTTTAAAAGAGCTCCTAGCTGACTAAAATGATTACTGCTGTGAAATCCGGTTCCTCAGAGGTCTATGGAGAAGAGCTCAGGGCCAGAATTCACGTGTTTAAAATGAATTAAGGACAGATTCAAAGCTCTACTCAATAAGGAGTCAGATCTGCAAGTGTGTTCCCCACCCAACAACTCCCACTGCCAGCAGCATCTCCTCAAGATTTCAATTTCTAATTTTTACACCTTTCTCAAAAATCTGGTCCTAACAGTTGGTGTTTTCTGTCACTGTGGTTCCTACACATTAAGAAACCAACACTATTGGAAAACCAGGGGTCTGTTTTGTGGGTTAAAGACAGTCTCTGCCCCAAGGATTTTGCAGTGTAACACGTACCATTTACAGGCTGCTCTTCCCAAAAAAACCAAAAGTGCTTGAAATGCATCTCATATCTGCCATTCGCCTTTCAGATCTCACACCTGCAAACACAAGCAAGCTGCAAGCCCTTTTCTTCTAAGTCCCTTTTTCTTGGTGACATTTAAAATGCTCTTTTCCTTGCGCCCAGCACATCTTTATCCATTAGTTACAGGCTCGAGGAGCTCTGGGTGGCCTCTCAGTGTACCCAGCTGAGCTCGGTTAGCACTTCTCCCCTGGACCTTTTGACACATCTCCCGCCTGCAAATATCAAAGCACTGGGGAATGAAAATCCCTGGAAGGGAGCAGCAAATACCACCATTTATGCACATAGATGTGGGTATTTTTAGAGTAAGGGCAAAAGGGCTAACATCTACCAAGTGTACATAGATAGGACCAAGTTCAGCTTGAGGAATGCCTACGTTGGCCAAGTCTTCTTTTGGCTTCCTACAGCCTCTCTGCATGAAGTCAGTTCTCTCCACAAAAATCCTCACTTTTCCAGGTGCAAAGCAGTGGTTAACCCTTCAGAAACACCATGGCCGTGACCTACTCCAAGTTGCTTCTTGATCGATGAGTCATTTATGCTCTTGCAAAACAGCCATCATTTGAGTGCAAGCGCCACGACAACTCGTGTTCCTAACACAACGCGATTGGTTTTGACATTTTTGTCAAGCAAACCCGTGAAAGCACTAATACATTTCTGGGTTTGCTGTCATGGAACTCCACCCACGCAGGATCATCTAGGCAGGTCACCAAATGAGCTCCCGAAAGCCGGGAATGAATGTCAAGTAGTCATTAAAAGTGCCTTCGAGGCTGTAGAGCATAGCAAAATACTTCCCAGGATAAGAACTGCGGTGGAAGGCGAATTAGTGGCAATGTTGAAGTTAAATAAATGGAGAATACTCCAGAGTGGAGCTGACAAAGGCCAACTCTTTCACAGGGCAGCTAAAACCTCATGAGATGACTCCACTAAGCCACAGTTAATGGAAAGTATAACTGATAAAGAAAACCCCTCAGAAACATTAGTAAAATATATAACTGCAATAATATTGAGGGCTTTTTTTTCCCTCCTACACACTGAACTGGGACGATTTAATGACTTCCATCAGCTCACTCTATATGATTTCAGCAGATTAGGAAAAATTCTGTTAGCAAGACACGGACTGCAGGGAAACGGTAACAAATCTCAGCAATCCTGTCACCGACTGGGGCAGGTCAAATAAGTTTGCACTGGTTTGATGTACCGTAACAGTTCTTCATGGGAGCGCACAGCAGCTGCTAATTTTATTATAGGAGCTGGATAAAGCACTGAGACATTTTCATTGAATTTGCTGAGGTTTTATCAGGGGATGTTTCTGAAGCCTCTGTATAGCTATAAGAGGAATTGCTTTGAAATTCAATGCCCACTGTATCTATTGTGAGCTAGACACTATTTGCATTTGCGGTTCAGAATAAACTTTCAAAAAGCAATATTGTGTTGTTGTATTTACTCTTTCCTCCCATATATATTGGAAAACAGTTGTAGAAACAGTTCACAAATACTGACCTGTAATGACTGCACTGCTTCTGGAAGCCAGCACAGCTGGACTGAATGGATTGGCACTGCTTTTTGTACCCCAGTGAGAGGAACACTCAAGATTATGAAAAGCTAATTACTTCAGTAAGGTGTTCTTAAGACAAGATTTAATACTATGGTTTGAATAATGCTATCAATGGCTGCTAACCTGGGGAAGACGCAAGGAATTTAGCTCTTTTGCAGGCAAGATCTTTACCTTCCTGCAGTCCTCACCTGTGGACTAGCCCTAATTCAGTACTTGAGGAGTTGCCCCTGAATATTGCAGTAAAAGAGGAAACAGGACAATACATTTTTTTTTTGTGACTAAATAAAGAGGGGAATACCACACTACCTAAATGGCAGGAACCTGAATTTTTGCTCAACAGTATACATAGCAAGCTGGTACTTTCCAGAGATGTGTTTTTCCTGATGAACAGTTTGTCAAAAGAGATGCTAAGGGTCATGAAAGGCCATGCAAAGCACGGAGACATCTAAAGATGAGGATGTTCTGTAAGAAATTGCAAAGTCATCTCCCTAGCAGCTACACATCCATATCTCCAGTCATGGTAGTTGAACAATAATTATAATTGAGCATGTTTGCTTCCAGATACAGTCTTGATCAGGCTCTGTTTAACTGGGATCCTTCCTACTCTGAAAAATGGCACATCAAGATGTAGCACTAATGAGGCTGATGCTATACACAGAATAAATGTGTATTAAAGGCTAGGACAGAAAGCCTGGTCTGTGGGACAGTCCTGTTCTCCTGGAGCACTGGGGTAGCAGATGACCCCTTGAAGTAGTGGATGAGGTAGGACCTCTGGGCTTGGGATGGATCCTGCAGTCTTGCAGCAAGGCAGCACCACCAACCTCTACCTACCTGAGAGTTAAAAATTAAACAAATAAATTCTAAGAAAAGTATTAAAGGGTTAGCTTTAAAGTTCCCCCCAAAAAATCATATTTGGAAAATAACTCATTTGGATTTCTTTATGAAAACTTCAAAGTTTGCCTTGTACAGAATATTTCAATCGTGATTTTCCAAGTTATACTGTCAGTTTATTATTTCATTGCATGAAGTGGGAGTGCTTGATTTGATATGGTTGAAAAGCTGCACTTTATTAGAACTATCAAGGCTAACAGATACATATTACTAACAAACATTGCATCTTCTTTGATATATTAAAAATCCTGTGTGTGGAAATAGTCTGAAGCTTTGCAGTAATCCCAGTACATTTTGTGTCTGTTTAGACATGCAGGGTTTTTTCCCCCCTTCCTGTGACACTCAATACAAAAGATAGTGCTGAATTATCAGAAGATTGTTTGGGTTGTGGGAAAAATGTTTCCTATGTTTTTTAGATTCCTGCCAAATTGCTAACAATGATTAATATTTTCTTTCCTTCTGTCAAAAGCAGTGCATATTTTAAACCATCACATCATTGCTTCAAATATATTGCATAGTTGCACAATGATGCTTCCAGTGTCCCACTCAGAGCAGCCTTAAATAGTTATTTAAGTTGATGTAGTTCATGAAAACTCATAAAGACATTTTGGCAGCAATAAAGTGAATTACATACAATATTTCTCCCCCAAATATTCAGCTGCAAACCCCTTTGTACCCTAGCTAAATCCCAGCATCAACCCTCACTAGGAACAAGATGCCTTTCTAAAAGGTCACATCCATCACACAGCTTTTCTTGCCTTAAGAACAGAAATAGAACAGCTCTGCAAAGAGATGTCACTAAAGACAGGAGGACATAGAACGTCCTTTATTAAGTGGCTGTTCCAACTGAAAAAGTGTCAAAATTCCCAAGAAACACAAATCCAAAATATTCTCCTTTATACTCCAGTATTCCAGGAAGGAACTCGCTGGCCACCCCCAGGTTCTGCTCTTACTCATATCAACCCACATACGTGTCACTTCCGACTGGCAGATATTTTGAAAAAGCCAGAGCAGCCCCAGTTCTTGCAGCTGGGCCCAACTTTACTTGGAGAATTCAAGCACATCTGCATAACTTCTGGAAAAATTAGGCAGAATTTGCCATTTTTGGGGATGAAAGAGTGTTTTGGCATGGTTTCAGGTTTCCTAAAACATGCCTTAGGTGTCTGAAGAGCTACACCCACTGAGTCATTAATTGCAGCAGCAATTTCTATCCCTATGCCTAGTTCTCCTGATCTAATATCAGCTCTCTTTTGCTCATTCTTTCCTCCCTTTCCTGACATTTTATTCCCTTCCTTTCTGTCTAAAAGGCCAAGAGTTTTTCTGTAGGAACTGTCTAGATGGAGTGGACCATCTGCAGATCCAGGCTACAACTGGCAGTGCTGGCAAAAAGAGTACAAGATTTTTCTTCCATCAGTTTGTTAACATTGGCTAGAACCTCAGCACTGCAAAGAGCCTTGAAGGCCACATTATTGTCTCCAACACTGCTACTCTGCAACAAAAAGCAGAGGAAATGCAGCATTCTGTGGGTCCCTTACCTGCCTTCCCCTGTCCTTCTGCATGCACACTCCAAGCCAGCAGCAAGAAGCCAAAGCAAGAGACAGGTTTGATTTAGGCAGAATCTCATATTGGATATTAAGTAAGTTTTCCCCAGTTAATATTAAATTTCTTGTTCAATGCAAGAGAAAAAAATGATTCTTTCAGATTTTTTTTCTTTAAATCATTGTCACATAATAGCACTGGCAAACCTACCATATATCCTAGTATCTTTATTCTTTATTTCATACTGGGAAAGAAGCCAAGACTTAAATAAAATCTTACCTTGGCTCTCAAGCTTGGCAGGCTTTTACTCCTAATACAAAACAAATCAGTAGAGGGGTGTTTTTCAGCTTTACCACCAGAAATAATTTTATTTTCCAACATATGTTTCTATTGGCTATGAGTGATACATATTCTGGTCGCACATCTTCATGTGGTTGTGAAGGTCCTTTAGGTAACAGGAGAGCATCTTTTTGCACAAACTCTGCAATGCAGCCGGTAAATCTCAGAAGGAGCTAATGAATTTCTTCCCCTTTCCCCCTACCAATCCCAGTCTTAACCCATTTATCAAAACTCTCGCTTCCCACATCCATCAGTCTGTTTTTCCTGACTTGGCTTATAAAAGGTAATTCACTGTATGAAAATCCCATAGCAAATCTCATAACTCTTGTCTCCCTACATTGTCAGAAGCACCAAAGCTTCCACCAAACACCTTTAAACTTCACTTCACTGCAACCTCTTCCATGCTTATTATCCCTATCATCATCCAGACAGAAATCCTTTGTGTAGCTTTCCCACACCTCATGATTTTAGAGATTTCCTCCCTGCTTTTTCACTTTTTTTTCCCCATGAATTCCTCCTGCAGTCAAGTAAGTCACACAACAAAAATAATTTAAAAGGGATCATCACCATGTCCTAGAGTGCTCAAAACCCAGCAAATCCACAACAGGACTCTTAGCTCACCTGAGGCTTACACAGACCAGGTAAAACTCCTTTGAAGATGCAGACACCTCCTGTGGTACTTTGAGTAGTACTAAATTATTTATAAATAAATAATCAAGGCCTCCTATATACAGAGCTAGGCCCTACAAACCTCAGGTAAAGAGATTTTAACTACACAGTTTATAGTGAGGGAAAATGAACGAGGTGACAGGTCAGGCTACCACATCCTGACCAGAGGAGCCACCTCCAGGACAGTCCATGTCCCTTATAACCTGCATGTGGGCTAGGACGTTATCCCTGAAATGGACCTTATTCTATTTCTCAATGCATTGCAGAGCCCAGGACATCTTTTCCAGCAGATATTACCCTGCTCCAGCCCTCAGGTGCTCCCTACCAACCTCCTCAAACCTGCCTTGTCGAGCGTCACGTTCGGATGTAAACTCACAATACAGCGAAACTAAAAATAAAACCGCAAGCTACTGGCGTTGAAGGGAACAGGGATGTCAAGAGGACAAATACAGAAGGGAAGAAACCTTTGCTAGAATAATTATCCACCTAACACAGAACAATGCGGAATAAATATAGAAACCTTCTTGCCAAAAGGGCTTCTGCTCCCACACCAATGAGTAAGAGAAGAAATACCGGAAATTATAGTGTAAAAAGTAAAAACGTTCTTCTTTCTTAACTACAGTGATATTTTTCTGGTTTATCTTTGATTGCATAACATGCAGATTTTCTTAATTAAGGGATGTTGTAGAAAGAAGCTAAGGCTGTGCATCCCCAACCTACATGGCCAAGAAAGTCTAGCAATGCTAGTAGATTATTTGCTCTCAGTGTGGCAAGACCCAAGAAGAAATTAAAAGAGATTGAGAATTGTAAAGATCATTGTAAAGATCAAGGAAAAAAATAAATCCTAACTTCTAGGTCTTGCTTAGGGCAGCCGATTACCTTATTTCTGGCACATAATCCCCACTTGTATCAGCTGTGTTATGACATCTGCTGACATCTGTGGAATTATTCTATATTTTTGTTATCTTCTGTACCAGGTTAGCTAGGGTTGGAGCTAAGGAAAGATGCAAGAAAAATAAAAACCCTCCATTTTTCACAACCCCATTCATTGCATCAAACTACAACCTCAAGCTGAATGACAATGTGGAGAGATCAAAGGGGAATTTTTTTTTCCTTTTTTCATTTAATTCTCTCATCACTGTTTGCTTGCTTTCTTAGCAGGACTAAGATCAGGGCAGTAAGGGATTCAGACATCTGGAAACAGAGGGTGAATTCTTACATTTCGGGAACATCTCACATTGGTAAACTGAATATTCAAAACAAGCATTGGGTACACACACCTCCTTGCAAAACTGGTATTTCATAGTGCAATATTCTAATTCTGTAAAAGAAGCCCAAAAGCTCTGGAGTGTTTTCCATGTTTGAAAGGGGCAGGACTAAACTCCCAGGCTTTACAGGACTATATTGTTTCTCTTTTCAGCAAGGCAAGAAGAGAGCTGCCTCTAATGAACCACAATTCTTCCTAAAAGCAACAAGGTTTTAAGTCCATGGAGTCCTCCCAACCATCCATAAATAGCACAGCAAACCCTTGTGTTTTGATCAAAACATACTGCATGGCTTTTGGTTATGCTATAAACTTTTTAAAAAATAATAACACAGAAAGAAATATTAACTGTTGGTTTCGAAAGCATATTTGGGAATTTTAGTAGTTATGTAGTGATTGCCTATGTATTAGTGTCAGAGATCACTCAATGCTCATTACAGCAACAAATTACCCCAGTTAAATATCAGTAAAGAATTAGGAAACTTAATACAAACAAGCTCAACAAAGTGAGGTTAAAAGCATGTGAATTATGTTACTTCCTTTAACTCCTCTTTATGTGCAGTTAATATAGATGCTTTCCCATCCTCAAGTTAGTACCGTATGCCACATATAAACACTTTGATTTTTATTGTTCCTCTGTTCATTTACTTGATTTAACATTAATATTTCTATTATTCTCCTTTCTTGAAAAAAGAAAACAAAATACAATGTAAATTTTTTAAAGTCTTAAGTTACAAGGAGAAAAAAAAAATAAGCATGTACTTACGACCAGAGAGAATTTCTTCCTTGTGTGATAACTCCAGTGAATTTTGTTAGCCTTCGAGCATCTACTTCAATCCACTGATACAGGTCATTTCTTCCTGCACACCAAGCACCATCATAAAAATCATTTTCGTTAACACCTGCCTGAAAAGAAGGCAAAGCTGTCTTCATAAATCAGAACAGCAAACCCAACCTTCCATGGAAAAAAGAAAAGCAAACATGAAGGCATCATTCATTCACCTTCTCTTTTTGCTCAAGCACATGTTCCAAGGCCCCTGAGACTGTCAGGCTCAACAGTTAGATGGAGCTACCAAAATATTTTTCTTATTCAAAGAAAAAGAAAACAAACAGAAAGGCTACTGCTAAATCTCTTTAAAAGCTGACAGCCTGAAATACATATTTAATATATATAGTCAAAATTAACTTCTAGTTAGTTCACCTTTGTCTGATAGTAGCCCAATAGAATCCTTATCCAGAAAAATTATCCACATGGTCTTTCAAGCTATAGAAGTTCTAAAAAGCCAACTCCAATTCGATTAGAGAATGGTTAGATGTGGAATAACCTCCTTTTTCACTGAAAAGAGCAAAGGAGAACATAGGGCATACGGAAACATTTTCCACCAATTCTTATATTCAGAATTACAAAGTTGTCATTCCCAGAGACTTTCAGGCCTTACAGTAAATGAATGTCACAGGATAAAACTTTAGGAATGCCCTGATCTACTCCAATTTATGTCTACCTACACTCTGTTTTATACTGGCAATAAAGAACAAAGTATTTGCAACTTTTTCAAAAAAAAAAATAGCTGCAAGGTCTTTTCAGCACGATGTACTCTAAAAACAAGTGAAGTAGCATTTAGAATTGTAGCATTTGAGATCTATGCATATTCATCCCGCTACCAAAACCCAGGCAGTGTTTTGCACCAAGCTGGTTGAAAAGTCACAGAGAATGCACAGAAGCTTTTCCATATGGCCCTCAAAAGCTACATGCAGTATTATGGCATTTCTTCTGCATTTAACATGGGTTTATCACTGCCATCCAGGCAAGGCTAAGAACAGGCACTCTTCAATGTTTGCCAGTGATAAGCAAAGAGCACAGAAAACTTTGCAAGCCTACATTAAAAACAAAGCTCTTAAATTCTGGCATTGTTTCTTCACTGATATAACCTTAATTGTTGTATATATAACAGAATAAATATCCAAGAACACAGTCGTCAAATTGTCTGACTCATCCCTTAGCACCCCACTGAGCAGTATTAGCAGAGATTATGCAGTCACAGCAGTGTCAGAAAGGCAGAAATTGATGGGTTTTCTATATTCATTTTTGCAGAGTTTCTGCTTAAAGGGACCTTGGGGCAGACCTAAGCCACAAGAGATGCAGCTTGGACCCCATTTCTTCATTCAAGTCTAGATCTATCCAAAAGAAGTCCAGTAAATTGAAGACATAGATGCAATCCTAACATTTCTCATTTTCTAATGGATCAAAGCCTAATAGAGTTCCAGTCATGACATCTCAGTTTTACTGCATCTGCCAGACTTACAGAAACTCAGAGTTGTCTCTACTAGCTCTGACATATAGAAAGTGAAGTTTGGGTAGACACTGAAATATAAGATACAAAAAGAAAATTCTGTTAACACCAGAATACAATTTTTTTCAAGGAGAACTGAACAATGGGAAAAGGGGAGAGAATATAAATATGATCACTGACCTGAGTTATAACCTTTTTTTCAAGAAAAGGTTTCAAAGTATTTTAAAATAAGATGGGATTTGAAGTAGCCTTAGGGTTTAAGACTAGTGCTTGCCAGGAAGTATTAAGATCCACGCAGCACCTTGAACCAGCCCTGTGCTAAACCCACCGGCACTACTGAAATATCAGCAATTTCAGTGGACCAAATACATCACCGATAAGCCAAAAAATCCCACCTAAAGCCCTAGGAGTCTCTCACTGAAAATAAGGGGATTGTACATCAAGGTGATACTGATCAGGGTGTTAATCTGTCTTCTATATTATAATGAAAAGGGAAAACAGGAGAGAAGGAAGAATTTATTTAAAAAAAGAATAAAAAATAACCACTAAATTACATATGTAAGTTTCCATAGTTTCAGTTGAACATGATTAGAAGCTTGGCATGTGCTTAAGTCATATAGTGAATATGGGCAGTCTAAAGGGAATGCAGATCTTAAAACAACAGTGCCAAAGTAAGAGTATAACCCCCTGTGTTACTACTACGATCCCTGTTTTTGTTTTACTTTTCATAAGATAAAATATTTTTCATTAGGAGTCTAGAAAGTAGNTTTTTTTTTTTTTTTTTTACTTTTTGTAAGATAAAATATTTTTCACTAGGAGTCTAGAAAGTCGTTGCATATAACTATCACTGAATACTGTGTGAAAAACATCTTAATTAAAAGTATCTTAAAAAAGTCTCTGTTCTATATCTCTTAAAGTCAGAACTTGTCTTCACCACTAGGAAGAACAAACAAACAAAAACTTTAATTGGTAATTGCCTTGATTGACACTTCAAGATGTTTTCTATAAAAACATTACAGATTTGAGCAAATATTAAATAATGTGTCATTAAAATCTTTGGAAAGTTATAACCTTCCAGATTGAATAATGGAAAACATAATTAATGCATTCAAGTCATGACATAAGGAAAATGAAAAAAAGATTTTTTTTTTTTAATAGAATACACTTTAAAAATTGACTTTATATTTCTAAGTAGAAGAGTGCAGGAGCTAACAGAAACTGGAAGCAAGGGCTAAGTCTTAAGCAAACTTGTTTTTTCCTCCTTTCACCGAATTTTCAACACCTCTAAGTCTGACCATGCTTAAGTTTCCTCACATCTAAATGCAACATTTATTGTGCTTTTGAATACCTCAAATTCCAAACGCCAGCTGCTGAAGATCATTAGCAAAGAAACTACCAAACTTCTCCAGAAACTTCTCTCACCTTGTTATATAAAATGTAAGCTTCTGCATATAGCAAAAAGGATTTTCCCTCATTACTGAAGAAGTTATCTATAAACTTAGCTGTTGATTCAGGTAATACAGTGACTGTTTATGCAATGCATACATAGAAGCTAAAACGAAGCACATGGAACCTTGTGATTCCTTTACAGATTATGACTTCTGACCTTAATTCATATTTCTCTTCTGAATTAAAGATTTGCAAAGCAGAATAGGCCCTTAGTCACTGTTCAAAAAGCCTTCCTCTATAAACACTGCAGCTCAAATGTGTTCAAATGAATATCAACATTTCAGTCTTCTGCTATAAGTCAGCAGCAGCAAAAAATATGCCAACATCAAAACATTCAGAAGTCCTAAATAAAACTAAGCCCTGAAAAATCAAGTGGCAGAGAAGGGTTTGCAAAATGTAAGTGGTTTCAAAAAGAAACCTTCAGAAAGGTTATCAATTTTAGGTCAATCCCAAGAAGTAGAAGAAAAAATAAAGGAGAAAACAAATGCAAGACTGTACTTCTAACATTGTCAGTCTCAGTGGTAACTCCAAGTCATCAAGGGGTTTAAGAAATTGCAGCACAGAAATAAAAAGTAACAGGGAAAGTTTTGCTTTGAGAATTACTAAAAATGTCTACTAAAGATGTAGGAGAGAAAAATGCTGCATTTGAAGGGGAAAATTAAATAAGGAAAAAAAAAGAACAAACAAAAGATCAAACAAAAAAATTGAAATCAGACATTGCATAGGCTAGGTACTCTTAGGTTATTCATATATAAGCCTTGAAGGGACATAGGTGAGACATATATTATATCTATATATCTATATCTATATATATATATGTAGATAGCTGTGTGTGTGTGTGTGTATCAGAAAAGAATTAAATTTTCCTTCCTGTGTGAAAGTTTTTTTTGTTTTATGTGGAGTTAATACAGACTTTCATCTTGCTGTTGCTCTCAAGCATTAATAACCACAAGCATGACATCATGAAAACTTTTGTTCCTAGGAACAAAAATGCCTTTTCTAAGCAGAGCTCTGCAATAAAAGAACAAAGAAGAAAGCAAAAGCACTGTTTTAATTGGCACGGGGACTAAAGGTCTTTTCATCCCGGACGTCTGCGCTGGATTCTGGTGCAGACACAAGACCTGGAGCGCGGCACAAGGAGACCTTCTGGTCTCCATAAACAGAGACGAAAGCTCTGCCAAAGCATCACTGCTGTGACCAGTGGTGCCGAGATACTGCTTCTAACCAGCGCTGAGATGTGGCACATGAACACGGGGCAAGATAAGTGCAGGACTGTCTGCTTTGAGGCTGCAGTAGGGCTGGATGGACACCTGGGCTGAACCAGCGTGGTCATTCTTGTGTGTAAATCATCAAACATCAAACAATCAAAAGAATAATAAAATAAACATCCCAACTGTTGCAGCAGGGATTCTATCATCAGACTGAGCCTATCAGATCAGGCTGAGTCTATCACTAGACTGAGCTCAAGCCAAAAAGAGCAGTTGCTCCATGGGTGCCTCCTTCCAGCACCACCTGCCATTACCCTGAATTGGGCATCATGCTGGTTGGAGTTCATGGTTCATAGTCCCTTTCTTGGTCCATTAACTAGTAATACTCTTCAGTTAGAGGAAAAAAAATAAAATCTAATGGAGGGTTAATAAAAGTTAACTAGTAACTTAACCTAGTTTGGGGCATTTTTTGCTGTTGACTTAGTGATTGGTATCTAGTACACAAGCTTGAGTTTCAGGTGTTCTACTTGCTTGTGCAAAAGAAATATTTTTACACTGGAAACAACCATAATTCAGAAAGTTTCAGGAATAAAGGAGCAAAAAGAAATACAAGAAATAAAAGTTGGTCCTGCAATGCACCAATATTAATTATAAAATAAAAGCAACCAAACCAGGCAAAAAGTTGTTTGCCAGAAGCTCCTCACATGCAGCATTTTCCATAGTATTATCATTGCCTTGGAAAAGTTGCCTTAGGATAATGTTTCATTTAGAAAAAACACAGTTTCTATTAACCACTGTCATCAACTACAAGGAAACAACAACAAAAAAGCAGCAGCTTGTTCCATAGCTTCCTCGGTGTCACTGTTAGCAGAGATGGGATTCCCAACAGGTAAGAAGGATTTCTGTGCCGCCTCACCTCTACCTTTACTTCTGCAGAGAGTTCTGTAAGGACTTGAATCCTCAGCATGTTAATTTGGGAGCATTTTCTAAACCAGGAAATCAGCCCCCAACTTTACAAGTAATCCATCAACCCTATTCACTGTTGTAATTCCAATGTTTTCCCCTTCATTGGAATTACATGAGCTGACAAAGTAGTCAGAACCAATAACCGTCCATTGGTTCTCTTTGCAACAACACGTCCTTAAGCCATTCTACCACTTAGGAGGAAAATTGACGTTACCTGAATATTCAGCCTTCCTCTGTGGGCCCCAAGGCCATATCGCTTGGCCGTGGAAGCGTGGAGCTGGAAGTCAGTAATTTTTAACGTCTCCAGACCAAGTGGAGGACAATCTGCAAAACAAAAGATTACAATTTATTAAATAAATTTGAAAAAAAAAGTACTCGCTATTTTTTTGGATTTTTTTTCACATAGGCCAAGCCAGTTGGAGTCCTTGCTGGTATAAGTGAATATTGAACCAATAAAGTCAAAGTGGCAGCACCTGATGTAAAATCAATGCTGATTTACACCAGCTGAAGATCGCTCTTTTTGAGGTTCTTACAGTATAGTTGTTGCTGCTGTCTATAAGATTTTGTTTTTTACAGATATGCACAGAATTTCCTGTCAAGTGCTTTTCAGTACAAAACGCCAATAAAATGGCGTTTTATTTGTCTCTCGTTTGGCTTTTTCTGTTTCATCTCTTGTTTTGATTTTTTTTCTCCCTGTACTCAGTCCAAGCTACTGTATGAAGTTATGTTTCTCATTAAAATCTATTCTGGCAACTTCAATCCCGGTTGCTCGCGTTGCACAACAGCATCTGCTGCGGAGGGCCAGACCGCTGAGCAACACAGAGGCAATGACGAAGCCCAGACGGGGCCGTTCTGAACCAAGGGGGCATTTTTCTAAGCTCCAAATTGTGCAAAGCCTTGGACAAAGAGCAGCAGATGCCACTGCCTTCCCAGCAAGACGGTAATGCAGCAAACTCCTGGCTTTGGAAGATAAGACTTCAGAAAAAGCCGACTTCTTTAGTATTGCAAAAACATGACCCTGGTCCCCACAGAATGAGTCCCCTACAGCATATTTATCCTTAAAATACCAGGTTGAGGGTGGGAAGACCAATATCGGTGTTACAGGGAACATGAACGAAAAGCAGAGAGGTATTTTGGGGGCAGCTGAGCTGTATGGTAAAGCCAGCACCAGATGCAATTGGAAAGTCTGTGCAGGACAGATGTGGAAAGCAGTACCTCTATGGTACTTGTTAGGGTAGACTTAGTTTTGCAGTGCCACGGTCATAATAACTCTGGTTTTGGGGAGAGGCTAGATATTTTTTGCAACAGATCTCTATTGTGTACAGGAGGTCTGTTCCAATTTGCACAACGAGAGAAATAGGAGCTGAACATCAGTCACAAATTCCTGACGATATTTCTAGTGCCTTGGCAACTCTTACTTGCAATCCCTACACCATCCCTACACCACCCTACATCATCCTAATTTGCCTCCTTGATTGCAAGTCATAATGAGATCTTACCTGTGCCACAGTTGCTGGACAACTGTCAAAGAACATTTCCCCAAAGAACCATATCCCAATTACATATATCTTTAATTGCTCATCAAAACTTGGTGACAATATGAAATCCAGAGTCTCATCCTGGCCTTGTCCACCTTTCCCACACAGTTTTGTGTTACCGCACACTAAATGGCAGAACATGTCTGTGATTTCATATGATCCTCCTTAGCTCATGGACAAAATCCCCCAGTAAAATACTACATACTGCCAATTCATGCTGGTATTTCTTTGTTTACCCTTAGAAAAAAACTTGCAGAAACCCAAGGCCAAAATTCTATGCTTTCATCAAAGACTCTAAAGACAAATGCTAAATATTAATGTATTTTTTGAAGTGCTACCCGTGATCTTCACGTTACACAAGAGACAAAATGTAGACAGTTCCTCCTTTAGAAGAGCTTCCAATCTAATTATCCAAAACAGAGAAGAGACAGGATGCAAAAGGAAAAAAAACAGAGATCGGAGCAGCTCAGAGGAGTTTTATTTCATCGGTTGATTGTTTTAATCATATTCCTTTATATATAAGTGTTTCATCTTTCATTGTACTCTGAGAACAAGTCTTTGGCTCTGGCAGAGCTCTACTGGGAGAATATTATATAGCTGGGAACTTCCTGCCTTTCTTATTCTGCAAACTGCAGAATCTAATTCTGCAAACTCTTCTGCACGTTAGGGTATTTTGCTCTGTGTACAGTCACTTACACAAGGGCTGCTTGGAAGTGTTGGCAAGAGCAGATATCAGGTTTGAGCTTAAAATAAAAGCAAGCTGCTGCTATCAGGACTTCATAAAACTTCATTTACCTCCGTGTTTATGTGCTTCACCTAACAGAGGCTGGAAGGGCAATCTACAGGCATTGCTGTAACTTAATAAAAAGGTAGACAATTTTCCTCAAAGTGAAAAGCCAGCTCCATCAGCAACGGTTCTAATGCAGCTTGGTCCCTTCCAAATTGCATTTCAAAGTCAGGTTTTCTGTTATTTAATAGGGAGCAGCAAATGCTTGAGGAGCCACCCTGGTCCTGCTATTCCTCCCAGCACTCCTTCATATATTTGTGTCTATTGTCCATGTTTCTACAGAAACTGAAGTCTGATAATATCTCAAAGTATATTTATTTATATGCATCTCAGCTAAACATGCGTGATTGATCTTTACTTTTTTAAGCATGAATTATTTGTATTGTCTGTGAGTGCATTAGGTTAACGAGCCAATATTAAAAAACAGTCAATTTAATGGGAGCTTTCAGGGAAAGCAAATTAGACTCTAAGGGCAGGCATAAGGTGTCTATGATATAGATATTTCTGATTAAAACTACAACAGTAAATTCACCTCTCAGTGACCTCAAGTCTTACAGTATTTTAGGTGAAATCATTCAGATTTCACCTTCTCAGGAAATGAGAACTAGAATTCAGGTTATCATTTCTAGCCATAAATTTGTAGCACTATCTTATCAACCTACCAAATCATTTAAAAACTTTTTTTTTTTTTTTTAATTTCACAAGAAAAAATAGGTATCTTGTTCCAGCACCTGTCTGAAAATCCATACAAGACATTCCCTTCACAATCAGCCCATCTCCAGAGATGCTCCCAAAAATGGGAGCTCAAGACACCGTTGACCTTTAGAGTTTCTATTCATGTAGGTCTTCACAGGGCTAATAATCTGGGACTCATCAATTCTATCATTTGCAATGCATTTCCATGCATTCCATTGCATGGAATTTGTGCTATATGAGCTATGTAAGCTCTTTGATTTAGCTTTTAACTATAGTTCTGTCTTCCATAAATAGGCAAAATATTTGCTTGCTAACTCCTTAGCAAGATTATTTTTAACAGGTGCATATGAATTTCATCATCAATAATAGAATAAAACGAGAGATATGTTATAGCAAAATATCAAATACAAACTTCTGTCCTTAATGTGTAGAGAAGGGGAAGACAAGCTTTCCAGTATAGCCCAGTCTGATCAACTCTGCATTCTCACTATAATGTAATACAATCCACCTAAATTTGCCAGTTCACTATAGGACAAAAAAAATTCTGATTCATACTTGAAATTTGGTTTTAGAGAAATTATTTAGTGGGGTTTTTTTTGGTGTTTTGTTTTTTGTTTTTTTCCTTTCTTCTTAACCTACTAGATATACCCAGGACAATCTAATTATTCTTAACAACTATAAAGGAAAAGGTACTGACTTATGGCATTCATAAAAACTGTTCCTTTTAAAGGATTGTTTTAATATATTTTATGTAATTTTAGGAAAACTTCCATATAATAATGGAGTTTGTCACACAGTCAGTATATGAGACTGACTTACCTTTTACAGCAAAAGAATAATAAACATTATAGTTACAGGTTTGGAGAAGAGGCTGAGATAGGGACATTTTTCTCTTCCTAAGCATGATTTCATGTGTGATTTTCAACCAGAAATAGGTATTCATTTTAGAAACAAATTACTAATAGGATGTCTGGATCAAATTAATTAATTCCAAGGCCTGAAAAGAGACAGGGCTTGGAATCAGATTTAATAAAATTTGCATCTTGCACACTGTTCTTGTGAAATTTCCATTTCAAAATAACTTTCCCATTAGCTATGTTAAAAGGCCGTATCTCAATGTCCAATATTCTCAATTACGCTTCTTCCAGCCAGATGGATGATTTTATCCCAGCAAGGGCCAGCGAGGCTTTTCGAATGCTTCACCATCAGCCATCGCTCGTCCCTTGACACAGGGAGTGGGGAAACGCTTCGGAATTACTTCAGAATTACTTCAAAATTACGTTAATTCTGAAATTAAACATTTCAACCAGCTGCTTTAAGGTTTACCCATAGCAGGAGACAAGCTGGAAGAGGTAGGAGATCCCTTTTCAAGGCAGGTCCAACTCAAGCTGCTCCTTCTCTGCATCATGCAGCAATACCAGCCCATCTCTGATACCAGCTCATGATGCTGGGCCACACTAAAGACCTTGCAAAAAGCTCAGGCTAAAAAGAAAACAGCTTGTGCCAAGCCAATATGGTCATCTCTATACTTCAGTATAAATATGTCCATATATTTGTTCTGCTGCAACTTTGTCTGTTCTTTATCATGCAAGTTATTAGCAGACATTCTTAGAAATGCAGATTAATCTCATCAGCAGAAGATACGGCAGGGAAAACACTCATGTTCATCTTTATTGCCTAAGTTATTCACTTATTTTACTTTCTTCTGCTGTAAATAAAGATTGTCAGATAAGCACTGGTTGGCTTTATAGGTCTTTTATCTAATAAGAATGCATTTAGGAAATCTTTATTGTTCTTTTGGGCAGCACAACAACCTAATGTTTTATTCAAAGAATATTTTCCACCATCTTAGGAATATGTCTGTTTCTCATACAGGAAAAAAAAGCAGCATGATTTCTTTTGATTTCTATTTGTAAGGGCTGTACCAACAACCCTATTCACTTCTTATAACTCTGTGCTTGTCTAACTCCTCACCCACATTGATGCTCAGGCCTGTAAGAGAATAAATATTATTTTTGCAGCCTGAACTTTTCCCTTATGCTTGGAAGCTGAAGGCATGCTGCCTGCCTATTTATTTTTGATGATTTCAAATATGTTTTAGCTCCAGGAACTTTGTCTTTTTTAAAGATATGAAAACACCTGCACTTCAAAATGTTCACGTGGGCAAAAGCAATGTAATATTATAGAGATGGAACACTCCAGAGGAGACAAGTAGACATCCAGACACCATTGACAGCTAATTGAGAGAGAATTTTCTCTACACAAATGATGTTTTTAGTGCCAGGTATTTCTGTTCATTCTTATTTGTAGCTGTGCATTTGGTGCATCCAACGTAACTGCTTTCTACAAGCTGTCCACTTTCTGTCAAAATATACACTGAAAATACAATCCTCAGCAATGCCGCACGAAAATTCTCGCAACTAAAGACTAAAGGTCTTTAAATATCAGCCCTTTCTGTCTAGCCACTTTCCAGAGATAGAAAACACATGTTGCAGCCCTCAGCCCCTGGGTTTTCAAGGGTTTGTCCAAGCAGAAGGTGACAAGGACGAGTTTGTGCTGGCAGATGCCAGTTGTCAATGCTGGGAAGGGAATCACTGCCAGTTTGATGCTATTTCTAATGGTAGCTTAACACTGCAATCAGTCTCATACAATTAAACATACATTTCTAGGGATAGAAACCTTAAAGTTTATTATTTTCTTCAAACTGTTTTGATCCGATTTGTAGAGCATTGGAGTTTTTTATAAATATTCTTAGGAGGTCAGTATAACAAGTTTGACCCTAATGGCTAACTTTAGAGGCTCTTCTGTGAAAAGCATAGATGATAATTCATCTCCTAATAGTGGAAAATTTTAATGGAAACTCTGGCAGTCTAATTTCTGCATCTACTTTGGTAAGAGGCATGCAAAGTATTTTAATTCTGTGATGTACCCGAGCGGTGCAATCCCAGTAAATGCACTTTGCTACAAAGCAGTCGCTTGCTGAATATCTCCTTGGTTGGCATTGCTGTTGCACAGCCTTTGCGGGGGCTGGTTTCAACCAAACGAGGCTCTCCATTTGCTAAATAATTTCTGGTATTTACAGTCTGAAACAGCTTCTGGGGGGGAACACGGTCTAGCTAAATTCCCTTGTTTTGAAGATGTGAGCGCAGAAGTGTGAAGTCTTCACAGATGTTCGTGAGTCACAGTCTATACTTGGGCTGCACCAGCTTTTCCCTGAAAATGGGTTTATTGATATCCCTTGGAGTGGTTTTTCCCTCCGTATCCCTGCCCTGAGGACCATTGGCAATGCCAAGAGCCATGGGCCCCCATGCACTCCGGATTAATAGGAGCACTCCAGGCCCCACACTTCGCTTTTATTTATTCTTGCTTATAAACCCATTCCCAGGGCAGCAAAGTAGCAGAGCAAACAGCACACACTTACCACAGATCCTTGTATGGAATTTAAAATACCAAATTAGAGTACCCAGTTGAAACTCAAATAAAGGTTTAAATAGATCGCCAAATTTTCTCTGTCCTAACACAACATTAATCATGCTCTAATGTCGTGTCAAAGTCATGCATTTTTTTCCAGCACAAGTAGCAAATACCACGTGGATTTAAGAGGTTGGGGGTTTCTCCTGGAAGGAAAGGGCAATATTATCATTGCTCCATGGTGCAAAGACACTCAGCACCTCTGTATGCCCCTTCCTCAGCTCCCAACTTGCCCTTAATTTCAAATATTTTCTGCAGAACAGAAGAGCTTGCAAAAGCTCTGCTGGCATGTGGGTGTTTATTGATTATACCTCATCTATATCACACCATATTCTCTCTCTCACTCTCCATTTCCATGCAATATTTATTAATTCAGCATACGCTCTACTTCATTTTTAACTTACTTTTGTTTTCCCTTTGCTTCAGTAGAGGGTAAAGATACCTGTAACGTAAAAAGACACAACTGGACCGCTTTCCTGTACGATCGGAGTAAAAAAGCCATGAAATCTGAACCAGATGAATATATTTTACTTGTTCCTACGCTCGCTGTAAGAGGTGGACAAGGTCAGTTACATTTCTATTATAGACATTTATGCTTTTCAAAAGGTCTCTTGCTTTATGTTCCCAAAACACCGTGCACCAGGTGCCAGGACTGGGCACACAATCCTTTTTCAGGCTTGCAGGGTCTGAACTTTGTGCAAGGGGAATAATGTCCAAGGTGGAGGAAAATTGGCAATACAAAACAAGTGCAGAATAGATTATCTTGACCCTTTAGGTCATATTGGACATAAAACAAAACTTTTTTGAGAATTAGAAAGTACACTCTTTTTTTTTTTCTATTTTTTTCATATT